>CAUYPK010053324.1:0-14485 GCA_963574355.1 Loris lydekkerianus | reverse complement strand
TTTCTGCTTTCCATTTGCCTGGAGTATAGATGACCATCCCTTCACCTTGAGTCTATATTTGTCTTTTAATGTAAGATGCGATTCTTGGATGCAGCAGATATCTGGCTTGAGTTTTTGTATCCAGTCAGCCAACCTGTGCCTTAGGCCTAGTGCAACTTCCCGAGCCTGACTAGAAGCAGATCCATCGAGCTACTTCCGCGTAGCAACGACTCAGCAAGGCCCGGCCTGAAACTGCCTCTACCTAGATACAGCCAATGTGGTCCCATGCCACTGGCCTGACCCTGTCACTCACCTCTTCCCCCGCCTTCTTTCCCTGCCCCTTCTCCACAATAAAAAAATAAATAAAAAAAAAATAAAAAAAAAAAAGTCCAATAAATAATACTTGAACCAATGAAGGCCAGGTGCAGTGGCTCACACTTATAATCCTAGTACTCTGAGAGGCTAAGGCAGGAGGATCCCAGCTCAGGAGTTTGAGACCAGCCTGAGCAAAAACAAGACCCTGTCTTGCTAAAAATTAGCCAGGCATCATGGCAGGTTCCTATAGTCCTAGCTATCCAGGAGGTTCAGGCTGGAGGATCCCTTGAATCCAAGAGTTTGAGGTTGCTGTGAATTAGGCTAATGCCAGGGCACTCTATCCTGGGCAGCAGAGTGAGCCCATATCTCACAAAAAACAAAACAAGGGGCCAGGTGTGGTGGCTCGAGCCTGTAATCCTAGTACTTTGAGAGGCCGAGGGGGATGGATTGCCTGAGCTCATGGGTTTGAGACCAGCCTGAACAAGAGTGAGACTCCATCTCTAAAAAGAGAGGCTGGGCATTATGAGGTACACCTATAGTCTCAGCTGCTTGGGAAGCTAAAGCAAGAGAATCGCTTGAGCCCAAGAGTTGGAGGTTGCTATGAGCTATGACACCATGGCACTCTACTGAGGGTGACAAAGTAAGACTCTGTCTCAAACAAAACAAAACCCTAAACCAATGAAGACATAATACTTAAGAGACATCACATATTTCACAACTATTGACTGTCAGTGCTACCTCACCTAACACACTGGAAGACTGTGGAAGGTATGCTAATACTAACGGAACCAAAAAGGGGGAAAAATAGAGACTCTACTGAAAATCCATTCTAGGCCACTCTGGCTGAGGCCAAATCACATGAAGTTAACCTGATTATACTCTCCTCCTATTTCTCAAGGCATTTCCTTTTCTGGTAGCATGGGGGGAAATTCTCCTCTCTTTGCTGAAATAACATTTACTTAGATGCCTTTCAAATACTCATAGATGAATTTAATTGGGTTGGGTTGGGTTTTCAAACCTATTGTCTAGCCTCTTAGCACATTTGTCAGAATTAAACATCGTTATTACCTATATCTTCAGACAATGTCACTAGGTTTATTTAGCTTATAATGACAAATTCCTGTACAATCTAAATAAGTAAATAAAATCTGTATTACTGTGGATTTCTCCCTAGTCAGGAATCTTACCCACCTACACTCCAGGTGGAATAAAAGCCACTTTGATTGCAAAAAAAAAAAAAAAAAAAAAAATCTGTATTACTTAAGTAAAGACAGTAAGTTTTGTAAGTTATTTCCTGTGAAGAAAAGTTCTTGACGTTTCTATTGTACCCAAACACAGGTAAGACTAATCCATAAAACATGAAAAATGAGTACTGTTGATCTAATTCAATATCTTTAATAAAAAGAGAGAGGTATGAAAAGGTGGAGTGGACCCCCCCACCCCCACGAAGCAAGGAAGACCCCTGGCATGTGGCCACAGAGCTGAAAACCTACTTGCCACCAATGGTCATCATCTCCTTGGGGCTTCTTAGAAATAATGCCAGTTCTAAACCACAGGTTTCCATGGATATCCAGGGCCCAGAGAGTCTGCTGATCTCCAAGAGTTATGCAGACAGGCTCTAAAGCTTGCCTTTCACTGAAAACAAGGAAAAGAACATGGGAGTCAGTACCCGCACACAGCATGCCCAGCAGGTCTAAAACTGTGGCACAGAGTGTCTGCTGGTGAGCATGGTGTGGGAAAAGAATTGTGATTCTCCTCACAAGGAATGGATCATTGAGTGCTAGGAAGGAAGTCTGAGTGTGAGTTAAATTACCGTGCAGTATAAATTGACTAAATGTGTGGTAGGTTCTGAAAGACACACTGCTGACCCAGAATGATAGGGAACTGTCTCAAGAAAAAAACAAGAAAAAAGTAAGAAGGCACAAAAGGAATTCAAGGCCTATGAGTGCCATCTCTCTAGTCCCTCCTTTACCAAGGGAGCAACTGCAAATCCCCCCAACATGCCAGGCTGAGTTGTGCAGAGGCTTCCCTCTCTACCAAGTACTCCCTTCCCCTCCTTCCATCTGGGGAAGTATTCCTCAGTTTCACAGCTCCATTGAGGGCCCACTCTGCATGCTGCCTTCCTGACCTCTGCAGTTGGAGTCCACATCTCTTTTGGCGCTTTGTGCTCCACACTCTTATTTAGAATCATCTATACCCTGTGGTCCTTACGGCGTATGTGGCTCCCCACTAGACTAATAGTTAGGGGAGGGCTTAACCCAGTCATCTTGGCACACCCAGCTCCCAGGATAGTGCTGACTCAAACAGGTATTCTCTAAAAGTTTATCAGGTTGTTGAATTTAAATCAAGAATACCTTAATCTAGTTTTTCTAAGGATTATTAATATTTCAACACTAGTAAAATGATTTGATGGCAGTTCTGTAATAAAATATTGAATGATAAGAAGTAGCCTAATATATTATAGCTCAGAGATCAATTTTAATTGACTAGGACAGAAATAAAGAAAAATATGTGGATCTAAGCCATCATAGACTCTAAACAGAAACTATCCAACAATGAGGAATCTGAATAGAGCCCAGGAAGAGAGGCTCGTGGCTCTGTGATGTTCTGGGTTACATGGAGGGCAGCAGCGTTTTTTTAAACTGAGCTCTGATCTAGTACCCAGGCTGGTGGTGAGGCAGAGTGTCTCTAAGACTTGGCTGCTGAAGTTGGCCCTAGATTCAAGAGAACACTATTACCAGAGAACCTTCAGGGGACTGGGTTTGCCCAGTAACAGGCTTACACGGTGCCTTACAAAGAGTCAAGCTGACAAGAGTGATGAGAGGAACAAATAACACACTGCAGAAGTCCCTGCCCATGCAGGTACCTGACGATGTCACACTTCCACTGCTCGCCTTCTGGACAGAAGCTGCTCACACCCTCCCGGTACAAGAGGGCCCTCTGCTCCGTCAGTGCCCACACCACGCTGTTTCGGGCTGTGATCTGGGACAGCGGGTAGGGACAGTCAACCTTTACGGCTCTGGCGCAGGGGCGATCCACACTAAGACCTGCCAGGAAGGTGGGAAGAAGACCCCAAAGACACACAATCAGGAAATCAGAACTTCACATTTCATTTTGATTCTGTTGTTGGCTTCTTTTTCTTTGTTTTGATACTTTATGTTCTTTCATAACAATAACTGCTTTTTCTAAGCAGTTATAACATCTACTTGAAGCAGTTCTGGACATTCTGAAAGCTGAAGACACAACTCAGAATTTTCCAGTGTCCCAAAGTAGATTAAGAAGCTCTGATAGAACATGAAAGCCAAAAGCAGGAGAGCAGCCAACAAACCCAGAGGCTACAAACAACCCAGCCCTCTCTCACCCTCAGGTGGTGACCCTCATAACCTCAGGGAGTAGAGGGGGCTTGCCAGCCATCTCTCTCTATAAGAGAGAGTTCCAACACAGCAGCCCCTCCGGTCTGCTTTAACGTGGGCCAATCTTTCACGGCTAAAACGAAAACCTGAATTTCCCAGTTGAAGTCTGAGGTCCATCACAATGCAAGGCTATGGCAGGGCCAGAGCTCAAGGTCCCTGACTCTCCATCCAGTGCTCTTCTCCTTGCCTCTTTGTGGCCTATCAGTAAAGAGTGTTTAAATGAGCTCAACAGCCACTCCTAAGAAAGCTGGCAGAGCAGCTGTCACAAAAAACCCATATTCCTTACTCTGTAATTAAGTCTCAGTACTCAAATTTGCTCCCTCACTAATCACAAAAGGATCAATCACAGCCCTTGGGTTGTATCTCCTTACACTAAACTAGGTGGGACTCACCTGAAGGGACTCGCTTAGGCCAACCCCTGGAGACTCTAACCCAGTAGATCTGGATGGGGCCAGGCTCAGCTGAAATCAGTGCCCTGGTGAGTCCTCCGACAGTAGTGATTAAGAGGTTATCCTCTTCTCACCTCTACCCCAGAAGCAACTGCTTCCCCCATGACCAAAACCCAAATGTCCTGGAAGCTAGATGTGCATATGCCTTGCCAGATCCATTTTCATTTAAAGGAAGACATAGGAGCTAGAATAAAGGCCAGGGCTCAAGGTTCTTACACATCTGGGGAAGGACCTTCCATCTCAAGAATCATTCTCAGCTGATAGTTCATAACCGAGACTAAAACATTCTCTTGGAATCAGCAATATTAAATGGTCAGAAGATTGATCTTTGCATAAATCCAAAATGGCCTTTTGACAATCAAAAACAACTCCTGCCCCACAGTCCTTCCCAGACACTGATAAATCACATTGCTTGTGGAAAACCATTTCCCATTTTGCTGACAGTATATAAACACTATCATCGCTGTTTACTTTTAATAAACAAGTCTCACTGTGCCACTTCCAGAAGCTAAAGGCTTCCCCAAGGGCAGTTTCCTAGGACAAGCTGAACTGCCATTTAGAGCAAATTATTTCTTCTTGTTTTTTCCTGATACACATGTAAATAAGTGTATAGGAGCTAAGCTTTGATCTGGCTGAAAAAAAAAAAAAATGTAGCCAACTATGCTTAAAGGAGGAAATGATTCTTTTTATTATTATTATTTTTATTTATTTATTTATTTATTTTATAATACTAGCTTTTATCTTATGATGGAGGAAATGATTCAAATGTCATTTCTCTATATTCTTTCCTCCTACGATTGGATATCACAGGATAAGTGATATGCAATAGTTAGCCATAGAAGAATAAAATCCTACTTCTGTAGCTTAGGACAATCCTATTAATCCTATGTTAAATCCGTGTCAGTAACAAGAAACTGCTAACACATTTCAAATGGCAAATACTCTATCCAGAAGTGTTTTAATTTAAACTGATTGTTTTGCCTTTTAGTTATTGCGACTGTTATAAGCATGTTTCTGCCAAATCAGGGTGCACCAGAGGCAGTGATACTAGGGCTGGCAGTCATGAGTGCAGCCTCTCACCTGTCTGCAGGTACAGGTCCCCGCTCGTTCTGATGATCCAAGCTGTGTCATCACTCAGGGCCACAAACACTGCCTGGGGCAGGGCTTCATACCAGTGCCGCTTCCCCTTGATGGTGACCTTCCCACAGGCAAAAGCTCGGTTAGATTTCTGTTCAATCTTCCAGAGAAGGGCTCCTATGGAAATAAAAATAATCTTCAATGTCCAATAAATATTAGAATTATCTACAGGAAAAATGTTCATTCTGGGCACTGCAGGGGATAGAGATTTCTAAAACAAATTCTATGGCGTATACTCCAACTGGTTTGACCGCTAGGCCATCTACCAGAGGTGCAGCTTTGGATGTCACGTCACTGAATGTTTCCAAGCCTCACTTTCCTCATTTGTGAAGTAGGGCTCTCATCTACCTTATAGTGATTTTCCTAAGACTAGAGCTAAGAACACATCAGCAATATAGCACATAGAGCTGGGCACTGTAGGCGCTTGGGCAGAAGAGTTATGATCACATCATCAGGTGTGGTGAGATAAATACTCAAATAAACATCACGAGACACAATCTAGTACCCTAGAAAAGACTGAAAACGTCCTCCAGGGATTCAAAGAGAGGAAGCACTCTGGACAGCTAAACAGAAAAGATGGATAAAAAGAATGCATTTGAGCTGGTTGTGCCTGTTTTTCAATCAGAAGGGAATTCTGGGTCGGGCGTGGTGGCTCACGCCTGTAGTCACAGCACTGTGGGAGGCCAAGGCGGGTGGATTGCCTGAGCTCAGAGGTTTGAGACCAGTATGAGCAGCAGTGAGCTGAGTAAGACCCCATCTCTACTAACATCAAAAACAGCCAGACGTTGTGGTGGGCGTCTATAATCCCAGCTACTGGGGAGGCAAGGGGACAGAGCATCGCTAGAGGAACAACAAAATGAACAAAAAAGAGTACTTTAAATGAAGAAGAATGAACAACCAAGCAGAAATAAAAAATTAAAAAAAAGAATTTTTTAAAAATATAATAATAATAAAAAAAAAAAGCAGGGGATTCTGATGATCAGAGGTAAAAGAAGACAGGGAAGGAGGAAGGAATGATAGGCAGGCACTTTAAATGGAAGCTGTGGCCCAGGCTGATATGAGCAAAGAGGAAGAAGCACCAGGGAATCACCAAGAGTGTAGCCAGACTAGACTAGAGTTGTCTGTTGAATATCTACTTGTGTGGCACCAAAAAAGACATGGGCCTTGGGCTCTCAATGGTGTCTCAGCTGAGAACGTTAAACTCAGGAAGACAGAGAGCTCCAAGTGGCACAACAAGGGACTGAATGGTTTGGAAATACAAAGCAATTAATATAATCAGGGAAGAACTGACTTTTCTAAATGGCTAGGGAGTGGAACCCAAAGGTAAAGGGCACAAACAGGAAAAGAATTAAAACACATGATTGTATAACATCAGCTAATGGAGTGGGTTGTTATTTCAGCTAGTCTCTATGGAAAAATATCTTTCAAAAAAGCAGTGAAAGAAAGCAAGTATAGGGAGGTGCCTGTGCTCAGTGAGTAGGGCGCCAACCCCATATTATCAAGGGTGGAGGGTTTGAACTTGGCCCTAGCCAAACTGCAACAAAAAAATGGCAGGGCGCTGTGGTAGGCACCTGCAGTTCTAGCTACTCGGGAGGCTGAGGCAAGAGAATCGCCTAAGCCCAGGAGCTGGAGCTTGCTGTGAGCTGTGACACCATGGCACTCTGCCAAGGGCAACCAAATGAGACTCTGTCTCTAAAAAAAAAAAGAAGAAAGCAAGTATAACAACTCTGAACAAACTATTTATTTATTTATTTATGAGACAGAAGCTAACTTTGTCACCCTCAGTAGAATGCCATGGCGTCACAGCTCATAGCAACTTCAAACTCTTGGGCTTAAGCAATCCTCTTCCTCAGCATCCCCAGTAGCTGTGACTACAGCCACCTGCCACAATACCTGTTTTTTTTTTTTAAGAGACATTCTTGCTCAGACTGGTCTTAAACTCTCGAGCTCAAGCAATCCACCCATTTCGGCCTCCTAGAGTGCTAGGATTACAGGCAAGAGCCATTGTGCTCAGCCTGAACACACTAATATTTTCAATAGTCACAAAGACCAGGAAAGGGAAATTCATCCAGTAACTAAAATTACATAACTATAAAGTTATAAAGGGCAGGTCCAAAGCCATAGACTCGGCTTTGTCTAACTTCTACTCCAACCTCCTTACAGTAAGCCAGTTACTTGGAGGTTAAAACAAAACAAAACAAAAACCTAAGAAAACAAAAACTCTACTAGAATGGGTACAGAATGGCCAACACTGAGAAAAAACAAACAAATGATTCCATTTAGATAAAGGAGGTCTTTCAGCCTACTAATACCTCATTCAGGAAATGTTAGATCCAATTCATTAAAAATGGTCTAATAATGAAAGAATGAATAGACCTTTCCTTTTATAGTCAGGTAATAGATTATTCACCAAAGCAGATGGCTCATTAAAAAACAATTGCTAAAAAGGCAGCCAAATAATTGTAATATATCCAACAAACCCATGGGCACATCTTCATTAGTTTATTTGCTATAAAGCAACCCTGAGAAACAAAAACACATTTTATATTTATAAGCAGTTAGCATTAAAATATTCCTAAAAAAAAAAAAACCCTCAACATTCAAACTTTTTGTATAGCTCATATACAAATGGGTTTTGTGTAACCCATATATTTATGGGTTACCTTGCAATTAATAAAAAAACAAAAGCTCAAACTGAATACTCATTTACACCATGAATTGATGTCAAACCCTGGGCAAGAGGCAAGTGTGCTGAACGCACAGCAGTGGAAACCTGACACTGACACAAGAAAGTCACATGCTAAGATGTTTGCACCTAGAGCTGGGCATTGGGGAGCCAGGAGGCGAACCTGAGGGTGAGACTGCCACCTGCTGGACAGCATCTTCAAACTTTTGCCAGCGCAGCCCAGCGCTTGGCAGTGCACTGCAGAATAGGCCGCCTTTGTAGTCCAGGCACCAAATATACTTCTCCGAGACCGCCAAGCTGAGTATGCCATAGCCAGGACCCGAGTAGCCCATCCAGCTTTCTGCAAACTAACAAGGAGAGAGCCTGGTGAGTTCTACTGTTATCAACAAAAAAGTAAAGTGAGCAGAGTATCATGAAAATGATACAGCTGAAAGAATCTTTGAGAAGCCATGTTGAAACCCTCTACCCCTGCTATCTTTGGATACCCCTCTAGTAGAAACCCTCTGAAACGGGAGCTGTTGTCCCCTTGGTAAAGACCTCATAACATCCCTAGATAACACTTTGTCCTATAAAAACATCTTCCTAAGGTATTACTTAGAGTGCTGTATCACCTTACAAAGGATCGGGTTTTATTATATAAGTATACTTCACTTTACACAAAGAGGTGTGCTCTTTAACTTCTGTGTGCAAATCAATTCTCTGTAGTCTGATCATTACAGACTCATTGAAGAAGCAACACCATCACTAGTTTTTTGTTTTTGTTTTTTTGCAGTTTTTGGCCAGGGCTGGGTTTAAACCCACCACCTCTGGCATATGGGGCCAGCGCCCTACCCCTTTGAGCCACAGGTGCCGCCCCACCACTAGTTTTTTCCACAATATTTTTTCTTTTTTGAGACAGAGTCTCACTTTGTCACCCTGGGTAGAGTGCCCTCGTGTCACAGTTCACAGCAACCTCAAACTCTTGGGCTCAAGTGATCCTTTTGCCTCAACCTCCTGAGTAGCTGGGACAACAGGCATCCACCACAACACCCGGCTATTTTTAGAGACCTGGCTCTTGCTCAGTCTGGTCTTGAACTCCGGAGTGCAAGCAATCCACCTGCCTTGGCCTCCCACAGTGCTAGGATTACACTAGCCATCATGCCCAGCCCTTTACCATATTTTTTTGAGCACTGATCCAATCAGAAACATGGCATGGTATATAGCAAAGGCTATGGGGAGCTTGGCTGAGACACTCTGTCACAATTTTGTAGACTAGGGTTTCATTGCTAGGATTCTTCTTAAAATCAAAGCTAAATAAAGTTTCTATACTTTAATAATTTTTTAAAACTTCAATGAAAATCAATGTATTCACACAAATACCCATATAGAAGTTAAATGCTTCAAAGAGAATGGGGTCCAACCCTTCTCAATCCCGCCTTGCTCCCTCTGGCAATCCTTATTCCCTCCTCCTCCTCAGGAAAAAAAAAAAAAAAAAGTCCACAATTTTTTTTGGCTTTCCAGCTCTCTGGAGGAAGAAAAAGTCTGGAAGAAGTTCTCCCCAAAGGGCCAGAATTCCTTGTACCTAAGTAAGGTCTTTTCTGGATATTCAAATTCTCATACCCCATCTCACAGACTGCCTGGTTAAAAACTGTCATTGGCTCAGTACCCTCATTGAGTCCCACTCAATGGCAATGACCTGAGCATGTATCTAGCTCTAAGAGACTTGAGGCTCACAAAGACAGGATCCACAACTGGCTGCCATCTGCACTATGGTATCCTCCACACAAACATAGAGCTTGACAAGTGAGGGCACTCAAGAACCACTAGGTTGAACAGATGAGCAGAGGATTACTGATAAAAGCCCAACCTCCTGGCATTTTGTCTCAAAAGAAGCAGTAGTTTTCACTTTTGAGGCACAATAGCCCAGAGTATGAGAGGGGGGTCCTGGGGCCTGCTCTGCCTCTCACTTGCTATGTGACCTTGCATAAGCCACTGAACTATTCTGGGCCTCAATTTCTTCCCTGTAAAATGGGGACAACACTATATTTATTTCATAGTTTGCTTTTTTAGAGAAATAAATGAGTTGAACTTGAAAGTGCTTAGCAAGTATGGTGCCCCATGATTGCATTAATGTACACAGCTATGATTTAATAATAATAATAAAAAAAGAAAGTGCTTAGCAAGGCATTTGCACATTGCAAGAGCTGACCAAATCTTACACAATGTTAGTATGAGAGAACCCAGTGGGACACATGGGGAAAGATATTTGGCTTAAGTGCACAGTTGTAACCCATAGCTTACATCGACAATTAGTAGGAAATGTCAAAATATAGTTTTGAAACCTAAGACATCCAATAATAACTACTTGCTTTAGAAAGTAAGCACATTAAAAATATTTTTTCTTTAATATAAAGTGCTCAGGAACAGTTAATTATCTCCTAATGATGTGGGCTGGGAGAAGCCACTGAAGACTAGATACCCCAAACATGGTTCCCACACAACTTTTGGGGAGCCTTGGGGCTGCAATTCAGTGGTGGAAGAGACAGTGGTTCTGGAAATTGCCCTGTTTGTGCTGACAGTTCCTCAGAGATGTTCATTTGAGGAGAAATAGGAGTCTCATACCACAGCCAGGATGGTCACATTAAAAAAAAAAACTAATAATAATAATAACAACAGGAGTCTCAGCCTTAAAATTGTTCAGAGGTTTCTCTACTCCACTGGTGGACAGTCTTCTGCCACTGGTTTTCTGAGATAGCCCCAGGTCAACTAAGCTTTTGCTGATAAAGTGGGTAGTGGACTCCACACAAAAAAATTTTTTGAGACAGAGTCGTGCTCTGTTGCCCAGACTACAATGCCATGGTGTTGAGAGTCAGCCTAGCTCACAGCAACCTCAAATTTCTGGGTTCAAGTGATCCTCCTGCCTTAGCCTCTCTAGTAGGTGGGACTATAGGAATGTACCACCATGCTCAGCTAATTTTTTTCTATTTTTAGTAGAGTAACTCCTGAACTCAAGGGATCCTCCTGCCTCAGCCTCCCAGAGTACTAGGATTATAGGCGTGAGTCACCACACCTGGCCCATCACAATAAAAGTTTTTAAAAAAGTATCTGGGTATGATGGCATACACCTAGAGTCTCAACTACTTGATAGTCTTGAGGTGGGAGGATTGTTTGAGCCCACTTAAGCTGCAGTGAGTTATGATTTCACCGTTGCACTCCAACCTGGGAAAAAAAGTGATATCCTGTTTCTGAAAATAAAAACCAAACAGGCCAAGTGTGGTAGCTCATGCTTGTGATCCTAGCACTCTGGGAAGCTGAGGCAGGCAGATTCCTTGAGCTCAGGAGTTTGAGACCAGACTGAGCAAGAGTAAGATCCTGAATCTACTAAGAATGGCAAAATTAGCTGGGCATTGTGGTGAATGCCTGTGGTAGTCCCAGCTACTTGAGAGGCTGAGGCAGGAGGACTGTTTGAATCCAGAAGTTTGAGGTTGAGATTGCTGTGAACTAGGGGGATGCCACGGCACTCTAGTCTGGGCAACACAGTGAGACTCTGTCTCAAAAATAAAAACCAAACACACACAAAAAAATTTGGCCTACAGCTTTTTCAATGAGAATATAATTTCTTTTCACAAGAAGGAAAATAATCAGTCTTGCTAATCATTCCCCTTAAGTAAGAAAGAAACCTTAGATACTACCTTTCCCACTGCCTAAGCCCACCCACATACCTGATCTGACTTAAGCAGTCCCATGTCATCTGCTCCAGGCTGGCTCAGGTCCTGCAGGGGGCGACTAGCTCCAAGCTCTGTCATGCTTGTCTCTGAGGCTGAAGATGGAAGCCCGTGGGCATAGATGTCCTCCTCATCACTAGATGTCAATGCCTGATCCCGTGAAGGGTATTCAAGCCAAGGCTCATGGGTACAGGCCGCCAATGCAGAGATTGGAGTTAACTGTCCTCCCATGCCCTCCAAATCACATTCATAAGTGGACATTTCTTCCTGACCTCTGTCACTGTCAGTGACAGTATGCCAAGGGTTTGAGCCAAGGTGGCCAGGGGCCCCCACAGTGGTTAGGATATCCTGCTCCTTGCTGGGCTCCTCAGTACTGCCTTCATCAGTTCTAGTTCCAGGCAGCCACTGTTCATGCTCAGCAGCTGGGACCCAGGTGAGGCTGGAAGGTACCATGAGTGAGTTGAGAAGGGAGGCTTCTGAAAAAGTGCTTTGGGGGTTATTGGACTCCACATCCTCCCTGTCATGGGCCTCAGCAGAGTGCTCCTGTTCTTGGATGGGTAACTGTTTGCTATTTGGTCTACCATCTGCAGGAGGAGGCTCCTCTTCTAGCTCTGTGACATCATCACCTTCTACCTCTCCCCTAGGGAGCAAGGGTAAACTCAACATTCCACCGAGTGGCTCCAGCCCATGTGCATGGTTGCAGCGTAGAATTTCAGTTCTAATCTCATTTTCTTCATCCACTAAGACAGGACCAGAGTCAGGTACTGCCAGAACACTAAATGTTTCAGGGTCAGTATTTTCTTGCAAGATACCATTCACCTCACCACTGAGGTTGCTTTCTTGGTCAGGAGACTCTGTGCTCAAATGATCTGCACTACTGCCCAGAACACCTGAGCTCATGGATAGCAAGTCTGCGTTCAAGGATGGGGGACTGTCCCCAGGAAACTCGGAGCAGGGAGTTGACTCCAGGGAACTGTGACAGGTACTTCTGCTTCCACTTTCTAATTCAAAATAAGAATATTCAAAATAAGGCAGGACTCTACATGAAGATTAAGAAACTGAGTTAAAAACAAATTTTTGGCTCAAGAAAATGAATATTTTGAACAAAGGGTATTTTGTGGATAAAAAATAAACCTTGTAAGTACAAATTATTCCAACACAGGGATGATTTACATGTTATGCAAATATCAGACACACCAATAGACTCTAACGCTTCACTCAAGAAATACTAAGAAAACCAAAGTGAGATGGTCAACTGTATCACAGATCAAATTTTAAAAATTATTAAAATGCTTAAGAATCTGATAAAATTTTCCTTCAATATTGCAGTGATAGTTAGCTAGACAGGCTTAATAGGCACCAAAAATTAAAAATTTAAAACAATTTTCAATGTTAAATCCTGTATTTAGTAACATATCCAATACTAAATGTAAAAGATCTCATTATACAACCGTGCAAATTGTCTTCCTATTTCCATGACCTTCCACCCATGTTCACAGAATCTCTGTTTTCATGATATGCATAGATAAACCAACATTTTTATTTTAATACTGAAAAATAAAAGACCTAGTCCCTTTAAAATGGGGTTCTGTCATTGAACCTTGCAGAAACATATATGTGTATGTATTATCTGTTGATGTGTGAAATACATTCCTTTGGTGAAGGAATGCATTTGTTTTCTGAAGACCTTCTCTGCTTTCCAACCAACGTGCTAGCACTCATTCAGGGGGAAGCAGCATTCCTAGCATGGGCAGATGTGTAAAACTCCCAAAGAATTGGTAAGACTGCCCCCAGTGAGCTGTATGAGCCAGTGGGTACTTAGCTACCTGTCTTCTTCTTCTTCTTCTTTTTCACTCTGATAGGTTTCACAACAAGCTCCTGATCAAAGTCTTCAGAGCTAATGATGCTGAATCTCTGTGAGGAGGGCTGGCCAACCTTGCCCGACTCGGGGGATGCCTGAAGTCCGGGCAGCAGGAGCCCAGAGCTGCTGTTGGTGGAGTTGAGCGAGCTGCTCCTGCTCCTCGGCTCGCTGGGCACTGAGCTGGTCACAGAGGAGCCTCTGAGCCTTGTCTCAGGAACTGTGGCCCCCACTGGCTTCTCCACATGCTGCATGTGGACTTGCTGTGAACATCCTGACATCTCCAGACCATCTCTCACTGAGAAAGAAGAATTGAACTTTACCATTAGTAATCCAAGAGAAAGTCAATGTGCACTGATTCAGGCTTATGAGCCCTAATATTAACTGCCACAGAGGGAATTAAGGTTCCAGCCTGCTAAAGAACTGAACAATTCTAAGTTCACAGGAATCAGCAAAACTAAAAGAAGTGCACAAAAGATTCTGAGAAATAGTTTTTGTTAGCCTGGAAACTCATAGATCACAATCAGTAAAATAATTTGCCATGTCCATGTCTTATAAATAACTCAACAGTAAGTTAATGCCACTAAGAATATATCATTTCTCCCTTCAACTTACAAATTCTTTATAAAGGAGAGATGCCTATGTATAAAAAATAGGTTTAGTTATACTTCAGACTGTGCTTTAATATTACTCAAAGGGTATTTGAAAAATATATGTGTCTATATACGGGTAAGACTGAAACTGCAAGAGCAGGCAACCTAAGACAGGGGCTATGTTTTTCCGCCATACAAAAAACAAGAGGGATTGTTGGGCCCTGCCATGTGCCTGAGGCCTAGTGCAACTTCCCGAGCCTGACTAGAAGCAGATCCATCGAGCTACTTCCGCGTAGCAACGACTCAGCAAGGCCCGGCCTGAAACTGCCTCTACCTAGATACAGCCAATGT
>CAUYPK010053323.1:0-33546 GCA_963574355.1 Loris lydekkerianus | reverse complement strand
CATAATATAACATGCTCAGTCAGGTGTTTTTTGTTACCTTGTTGGAGTGATGGGATGATAATCTCAGTGGGATTTCTGGCATCTTTTGTTTTCAGTAATCTTCTGCAAATCAGGTTTGTATTCAGTTGTAGCCACTCGGAGAGGGAATGACGCAGCCTGGGGGCGGGACTAAGCGCTCAGAGATCTCTCCTCAGAGGTCCCTCCTCAGAAGCAGCATAACAAAATCCAAACTTGGCAAAGAGCCACAGTATACAAAATAATGATAAGAGGCAAAGAGCCGCATTCATTTTGGCCGGGAGCCGCACACGGCTCGAGAGCCATGTGTTCGCCACCCCTGATTTAGCATGTTTGGCGGTTCCGTAGCTCAATGGTTACGGCCCTGGCCATACACACCCAGGCTGGTGGGTTCCAACCTGGCCCTGGCCTGCTGAACAACAATGACAACTGCAACAAAAAAATAGCCAGGTGTTGTGGAGGGCGCCTGTAGTCCCAGCTACCGGCGTCTGAGACAAGAGAATTGCTTAGCCTAAGAGTTAGAGTTTGCTGTGACTTGTTATGCCACAGTACTCTACCAAGGGCAACGTAGTGAGACTCTATCTTAAAAAAAAAAAAAAGGACTCAAACACCAATAATACCACCATCTAGTGGTAACCGCTGTGAACACTGATTTACCTTTCCAGGTTATTTTCATGCACATGTAAATACAGCTTTTTCAAAGGCACAAGTGGGATAGTATACCTGAAAACATGAGAGCAGTTTTTAAAGAAGTGAGATACCAGCCTGAGCAAGATGCTGTCTCTAAAAGTAGCTGGGCATTGTGGCAGGCGCCTGTAGTCCCAGCTACCAGCTGCTTGGGAGGCTGAAGCAAGAGGTTTGCTTGTGTCCAAGAGTTTGTGGTTGGTGTGAGATATGAGATCAAGGGTGACAAAGTGAGGCTGTCAAAAAAAAAAAAAAAAAAAAGTGGTGGTGCCATAGCTCAATGGGTGGGGCACCAGCCACATACACCAGGGTTTGGACCTGGCCTGGGCAGCTAGAGCAACAATGACAACTGCAACATCAACAACAACAAAATAGCCAGACGTGCGGCAGGCGCCTGTAGTCCCAGCTACAAAGGAGGCTGAGGCAAGAGAATCGCTTAAACCCAAGAGTTTGAGGTTGCTGTGAGCTGTGACGCCACAGTACTCTACGGAGGGGGACATAGTGAGACTCCAAAAAAAAAAAGAAAAAGTGGTTGGGGGTCACGGTGTATGGCACACCTCTTGGCAGGACACAATTATAAGAGGGACTTTAACAATGCAATCAGTGTAACCTAATTCTTTGTGGCCTCAATGAATCCCAAACATACAAAAGAGAAAGTGGGATAGCATATCTTTTTTTTTTGCAGTTTTTGGCTGGGGCTGGGTTTGAACCTGCCACCTCCAGCATATGGGGCCGGTGCCCTACTACTTTGAGCCACAGGTGCTGCCCTGTGTTTTGTTTTGTTTTGTTTTGAGACAGTCTCACTATGTCACCCTGGGTAGAGTGCAGTGGCATCACAGCTCATAGCAACCTCAAACTCTTGAGCTTAAGAGATTCTCTTGCCTCAGCCTCCCAAGTACCTGGGACTACAGGTGCCCGCCACAATGCCCAGCTATGTTTTTGTTGCAGTTGTCATTGTTTAGCAGGGTTCTAACCCACCAGCCTGGGTGTATGTGGTGCCCTACCCACTGAGCTACAGGTACCGCCCCACATCATTTAATTCCTAAGATGTTAAATTTGGGAGCAGAAGGAGGCAGAAATTGTTTATAAAGAAAAAGAAATATTTCAAGAAAGAGGTGAGGCTGGGCACTGTGGCTCACACCTGTGATCTTAGCACTCTGGGAGGCCAAATTGGTGGATTGCCCTGAGCTCATATGTTTGAGGCCAGCCTGAGCCAGAGTGAGACCCCATCTCTGAAAAATAGCCAGGCATTGTGGCAGGTGCCTACAGTCCCAGTGCTTGGGAGGCTGTGGCAAGAGAATTTCTTGAGCCAAAAGTTTGAGGTTGCTGTGAGCTATGATGCTACAGCACTCTACCGAGGGTGACAAAGTGAAACTGTCTCAAAAAAAAAAAAAAAAAAAAAAAAGAAAGAGGTGGACTAAACAGTCACTTCTAAGTCGATGAACAGTCTTGGAAGGTTCTGGCAGTGCTGTGTGTTTTTTCCCTAAGAAAGGTGAAATTCTTCTAATTTCACAAAACCCTGGTGATATTTTACATAAGTTTGGTACTAGCCTATCCTTTAAAGGACATTTTTCAAACCCAAGGGAAAAACAACACTTTCTATCTTATTTTATTATTTATTCATTAATTTTTGAGACAGTCCCACTTTTTTTTTTTTTGGTAGAGACAGAGTCTCACTTCACTGCCCTTGGTAGAGTGCCGTGATGTCACAGGACTCACAGAAACCTCCAGCTCTTGAACTTCCGCGATTCTCCTGCCTCAGCCTCCCCAGCAGCTGGGACTACAGGCGCCCGCCACAACTCCCGGCTATTTTTTGGTTGCAGCTTGGCTGGGTTCAAACCCAGCCACCCTCAGTATATAGGGCTGGCGCCCTACCACGGAGCCACAGGCGCCACCCCTGAGACAGTCCCACTCTTGCCTTGGGTAGAGTTTGGTGGCATCACAGCTCACAGCAACCTCCAGCTCTTGGGCTTAGGCGATTCTCTTGCCTCAACCTCCTGAGTAGCTGGGATTACAGGCACCTGCTACAATGTTGGATTGTCTAGTCTTCACTCAGGCTGGTCTTGAACTCCTGAACTCAAGCAACTCAAGCAATCCACCTGCCTCTGCCTCCCAGAGTGCTAGGGTTATAGGCATGAGTCACCACACTTGGCCTTAATATCAATATTTAAATGTAATGCTTATAGATGTTAATAATTCGTTTAGAAGATGTGAACATATGTTCACATATATGAAGGAATCATGCTGCCAGCAGGTGGTAACTTTTTAATTTTACTGTATTATCAGTATTTCAGAAAAATAATTTAAATCTTGGACTAAATGTATGAAAATGTTTTATCTTGCTTTTAATGGGAGTTTGGTTGTCATCAGTGGTGGTTTTGGGGGTTTGCTTTTGTTTTTTTGTTTGTTTTGTGTTTGAGACACGGTCTTGCTCTGTTGCCCAGGCTTGAGTGCAGTGGCCTCAGCCTAACTCACAGCAACCTCAAGCTCCTGGGCTCAAGTGATCATCCGGCCTCAGAGTAGCTGGGACCACTGGTAGGAACCACTGTTATTTTCTAATGAAGGTCAGGACCCGTTAGCCTTTCCAGCCAGTGGTGATCATGTACACGCATCTCTCCTGACACCAGCAGCGCAGAGATAGAACTCACAACATTACTCGATTCATTCATTTAAAGTACACAATTCATAAGTCTGAGTCCGTCAGCGGGTAGCCACCCCAAGCTGTTTTCAGTCCCGAGTCCCCCTTCCCCACCCCAGGACAAACGGCCCTCGATTGCGGCGGCTGGTGGCACCGGTGGACTCGGCAGGCACTGGGCGTGTCCGGGAGGGTGAGGCGGTGCGCTCGCGTCTATGCGGCCTAGGTGGGCACAGGGGGCGGAGCGGGGCGGGGGCGGGGCGGGGCGGGGCCGAGGCGGGGGGCGCCGGTGGGCTTGCGCGGGGGGAGCGCCGGGGCGGGGGCGGCCGGGCGGCGCATGCGCGCTGCATTGTTTTGACTGAAAATGCCGTCGGTTTCGAAAGCTGCGGCGGCGCTGAGTGGGTCCCCCCCGCAGACCGAGAAGCCGACCCACTATAGGTCAGTGCCCGCGCGGGGCCGCCGGGGCGTCGCGAGGGTGCAGAGGGCGGCTTCGTGCGTCCCAGTCCGCGCGCTCCCGCGACCTACCCCCGGCCTGGGGAGTCGCTAAGCCGGGCCCCGGCGGTCCCTCCCGCCGCCCCCGCCCCGGGCCTCGGCGTTTGCTTGAAATCGGGCTGCGGCCGCCTGAGGTCGGAGCGCGGCGCCCAGAGTCTGGGTGACGCTGGGCTTGGACCGGGGTCTGCGCCCAGGCTCTGAGGTCGCTGTGCCACGCCTGAGGTTGGGGTGTTGCGTGCGTAGCTGGGAAGGGGGGCGCGCCCGGGATCCGTCTGGAATCCGAGTGGGGCCACGCCTGGGGTCGGGCATCGTGACCTGGGGTCCAAGGAAGCGCCTAGGGTCAGGACTATGCCCCGGTTCGCGGGGCGCTCTAGGATTGAGGACTGTGCCCGGGGTCGGGGATCGTGTTTGGAGTCTGGGAAGCGCATGGGATCAGGACTGTGCCTGGGGTTCGGGGGAGCGAGCCTGAGATTGGGGACCGTGCCTGGGGTGGGGGTGGGGGACGCATCTGAAGTCAGGGACCGTGCGCGGGGTGGTTTGGGTCTCTGGGATCAAGGACCTGCACTGGATCTGGGGAAGTGCCTGGGAAGGCTGTGGGGACAGCTGTTGGGGGTTATCTGGACTGTGAGTGGGGGGCATCACGCCTGGGATCCCGACCCCGCCCTCCAGCCTCTGGACCGCCCAACGGTGGCATTCGAGGCGACCTGCAACGCTGTTTGTCTTTTTAGGTATCTAAAGGAGTTTAGGACAGAGCAGTGCTCCCTGTTTTTGCAGCACAAGTGCACCCAGCACAGGCCATTTACCTGTTTCCATTGGCATTTCCTAAATCAGCGTCGGCGCAGACCTCTCCGCAGGCGCGATGGCACCTTCAACTACAGCCCGGACGTGTACTGCTCCAAGTACGACGAGGCCACCGGCGTGTGCCCCGACGGCGACGAGTGAGTACCCAGGATGGGGTGGCCAGAGTGGGGATTCAAGGAAGGCCGCGGCACCCCCAACTCTGCATGTGGCCTTGGCTTGGACTCCCCAGGCTCCTTTCAGCACTTGTAGATTGGCCATATTTTCCCTGACAAGTGATGGGGAGGGTGACGGGGAAATCCCTGTTTTTAAGAGATTTGGGGAAGGTTGTGTGTTTTAGGGATAACCCTTGTGTGATTCAAACCCATCTTGCTCTATTTCCCGCTTTTGATTCTGACACAGTTCTCCAAATTCCCTGCACCAGAACCAGCCCTAGAGGTGTGGCTTTCAGGTGTAGGACCATTTTACTTAGGTAACTTGCTAGAATATTGGTTTGCATTGTAGAATATGTCTGGAATGTTTCCTTTCTTTATATTTACATGTTTAATTTTTTAAAAAATTGATTGGAAAGTTATCCTTTTTGCAGACTCATTTGTGTAGCACTTTTAAAGCTTGAGAAATCAAGGTTTCTTTTTTTTTTTTTAACAAGTTTCCTAAGGGTGTCATGAACAGATGTCTTTATTTTGGAAAAAGTACAATGAGATAACAGGGAAAGTAACAGTCAGATTGTGTATCACTTGAGAAGTGGAAGGTGGCATTAGGAAGTTTTACTTTCTTCCTATTAGCTGCTTGAGAGTTGTGAGGGTGGTGCATTCCTGCCTAGAGGTGTGATGACATTTGCATTCATGAAGGCTCCTGACCCTTTAAAGGGGTCTGTCTCTCTGGGCCCCACCCTATGGAAAACTGCTTTACCTGCCAAACACACAGACCCATGTGAAGTCTATTTCCTTTATTTATTTATTTTTGTAGAGACAGAGTCTCACTTTATGGCCCTCAGTAGAGTGCTGTGGGGTCACACAGCTCACAGCAACCTCCAACTCCTGGGCTTAGGAGATTCTCTTGTTTCAGCCTCCTGAGCAGCTGAGACTACAGGAGCCCGCCACAACGCCCAGCTATTTTTTTTTTTTTTTGCAGTTTGGCCTAGGTGGGTTTGAACCCACCACCCTCGGTATATGGGGCCGGTATCCTACCCACTGAACCACAGGCACTGCCCCGTTTTCCTTTATAATTATTATTATTATTTTTTTGCAGTTTGTGGCTGGGACTGGGTTTGAACCCGCCATCTCCAGCATATGGGGCCACCGCCCTACTCCTTTGAGCCACTGGCACTGCCCTGTTTTCCTTTTTATTTTATTTTATTTTATTTTTTTGGTATTTAAAATCCATTTTAATGACAACATTCTCATCATTTTAAAACAATTTGCGTTGTTTAATCTGAAGCTGTTCTGGCATCAGGACTTTTCTGCTCCACAGGTTTCAGGTATTACTAATTCTCCAGTGCTCTTGAGACACGTGTTAGACATGTCTGCCTCTGTTGGAAGTCCTTGTGGCAGCTTCAGGGGCTTGATTCTTGTCAAATGTTTGACCATTTTCAGTTTTGCATTCACTGAAGGGATATTCTTGTGAACATGAGGGGTATGTGATTTTTCTAATCCAAGCATCTTTATTGTATCTTGTCCCAGTATGGACGTCTTTTTTGTACTTTTTATTCTAGTAACAATGTGAAGTTTATGGGGGTTCTGTGGATCCCCACCATACTTTTCATGATCTGCAGGTGAAGGCTGAAACTCTTTATCTGGAATTCTCAACTTGGTAAATTTGTGACGAATCCAATCTGTACAAACAAGAGACTCCACGCCTTTTGTCACAGTCTGTAGTCTGCCTAATGGCCTCTGAAGTACTGTACACAAAATCCCTGCTATAAGTGTGCTGATTATTCTCTTTAGAGATCCTGGCTTAAAGTCCAATACTTTTGGTTACTCAGTCTGCACTCACCAGCACCTGCCAAATGCTCAAACTGAATCTTCTTGTTTTCCTTTATTTTTAAAAAATTGTTTGGGCCAGGGAGTAAACTTTTGATCTATAGTGATCATGTTTTATCAACTTTAAAACACTCATTGATAAGTTTTAGTTGAGGGTAGCGCCTGTGGCTCAAAGGAGTAGGATGCTGGCTCCATATGCCGGAGGTGGCGGGTTCAAACCCAGCCCTGGCCAAAAACTGCAAAAACAAAAAGAAAGAAAGAAAAATTTTTAGTTGGTTGCCAGATAGTTAAATAGTGTTGTTGTTGAGGCAGCTTGCTGACCAAACTGCTGGCCCATTTTGGTTTAGGATAGTGTTCAGCTTCTATGCAGGTCTAAGAATGCATTATTTAATTGCTTTTCAGCCACTCTTTTTTGCAAACAGGTCTTTAGAAGACAGGTATTTGTCTAGCTGAGTTCTGGGGTTAGTTTCTGATTTCCCATGGCCAAACACATTGTCTCTCCAGACCAAGGGTCTTTTTTTTTTTTTTTTTTTTTGAGGCAGTCTCACTATGTGGCCTACCCCCCAGGTAGAGTACCGTGATGTTACAGCTCACAGCAACCTCAAACTCTTGGGCTCAAGTGATTCTCTTGCCTCAGCCTCCCAAATAACTGGGACTATAGGAGCCAGCCACACACCTGGCTATTTTTTGTTATAGTTGTCATTGTTCTTAGGCAGGCCCGGGCTGGGTTTGAACCCAAAAGTGCCAGTGTATGTGGCTGGCACCCTAGCCCCTGAGCTACAGGTGCCAGGCCAGACCAAAGGTCTTGAGTCCAAAGTGGGGATACTGCTGCTGAATGCTGGTTTGGGGAATCCATGGAGGTGTGAAGACCCAGCTTGTTTGAGTTTGGGGAACTAATTGGAAGTATTCATTGGTTTTTCTTTTAATGCAGATAAAGAAAGCATCTTTCAGTAGTGGTTTGGGGATCCAGAGTTGGGATGTCCTGGTATGGGTTTAGCCCTTTGGCTGGGCCTCAGGGTGGTGCCCAGATTTCACTGTGATGAACACCTGCCTGTAGGTGCTCATTTAAAGCTATACTTAAGTAGTAATCTGATTATAAAGCAATTATTTATTATTAATAGTATGCAGTCTAAATGGCTTTTAGTTTATCTTTGGGATGGGATGAAGTTATCTTTGGGATGGGATGGGAATTGGTGTTACATTTACGCATAGTAAGAAAATCACATGTACTACTCCTGACACCAAAAAACCAAAAAAAGAAAAAAAGTAATATGTATCATTAAAGATTTTGTTAGTAATTTTTATTGAGCCCATGAAGTGACTTGCTTCAGTCTTTTTAGGAAGCATTTGCCAGGGTGTCTCCCTTGGGACTGCCTCCTTAGTAATTACCACTGGAGAGAGACTTTCCATCACTGCACAGAGAGAATAGCCAGAGTTTGTCCCACTGAATTATATATTCTGGTTCATGCAGGGTTGCCATGGAATTTGTAAATAGATAATACCACTTTTCAGAGCAAAGACAGGGCCTTTCCCTATATTTCAGTTTACTAGTTCTTGAAATTTCTATTTTAGGCCTATGTACTACCAAGCTATTATTATCATTATTATTTTTTTTTGCAGTTTTTGGCTGGGACTGGGTTTGAAACCGCCACCTCTGGCATATGGGGCTGGCGCCCTACTCATTTGAGCCACAGGTGCCGCCCCCAACCTATTATTTTAAAACATGAATATGTGCCAAAGATACATGCCAGGCAAAACAGCTATCATTGCTCTTGGCAAGAGCAAGAGGTAGCCAGGGACTGAGTTGTAGGTATAAAGGGGGCGGGCATCTTCTTACCCAGGGGGCTGGGACCCTCCCTCTGGTCTTACTCCCTCCGTGCCCACAGCTGTTGCCCCTCTCAATGTCATCTTGCTCCTGTTGGTAATCCTCCCCCTCACCATTCCCTCCACGGGCTCTTGGTACCCCCCATCACCATTCCCTTCTGTCATCCCCTTTTCCCCTGTACCCCTCACTGTCAGCCCTCTCTCTCTCTTCTAGTGCCCCTGAGGTCACTTCTCAGTGTACTCCCCCCAGCTCCCAGATAGGCACCCCTGCAGTCTCCCCTTTCCTTTGTGGGCGGTCACCCGCACTGTCACAGATCTTTGCACCAGCAGCATGGGGCCTGCAGGTCCCTCTGTGCCCCGCCCCCTCACGAACTGCCCTTTGTTCTGAAGGGCACGCCCCTTCCGCGGTGCGGGTCACGATTGGTGGCCCAAAGTCACGTGCTCAGAGCCCCGCCCTCGTGGGAACTGGCCTCGGCTTGGTAGACCGCGTGGGCTCCAGACCTGGGTGTTCGCGGGTGGCAGCGTGGGGGCGAGGCCAGGCTCGTGTTACCCCCTTGCGCCTCCAGTTCAAGTATGGGGGCAGCAGGCAGGTGCAGGAATGCCGGGGGTTCTGGGGTCCAGCCGGATCCCCAAGCTACCTCTGGAGGGGCAGACCCTGGCCGAGACCTGTGCCCCATTCGGGCGGTGGACAGTCTAGGCTGCCTGGGTCTTCGGGTCTTCACATCTGCCCCCAGGTGTGGTTGACAACTCCAACTTATGCAAGAGCACATGTGTGCAGCTTTTGGTGAGTGTTCAGGTGTTTTTTTTTTTTTAAAAAAAACAGAAGTCTGTTCTGATAAATAAGAAGAAAAGGCCTTCTTCTGGAATGGAGGTGCTGTTCCAAGGTCCATTTTCATTGGAAAAAAATTCTAGTTCCAGTGATCCTTAACTAGGTAGTTACGAAGTTCTATCTGTTAATCCTCCCCCTGTCTTGTGCAGACTGCCCCTGGGGGTATGGCCCTTCAGCTGCCTTCGGTTTCTCAGTGGAAAATGGACTCCCCCATAAACGTGGCATAGACACCTAGGCTACCACATACAACAGCTTTGTCCTTTGCTGAACTCCTCACTGCCTCTTCTGGAAGGCCTGACACTTCTGGCTGCTCTGCCCTGGGTGGAGGGTGTGTGACTTGCTGGGCTCTTCACAGTGTATTCTTGGTTGGTGGGAGGACATGTGAAACTTTCTAAGCACTTGGTTCTAAGTAAACTTTCTATTGCTGCTTATGTCTTACATGTCTGAAGTCTGAGACTTCCACTGAAAGATTCTCTTGCAATGTTTATTTTTTTTAGAAAGTTGATGTCTTAGGACCTAGGACTTGGGTGAAAGTTCCACTTGGCCTCAGGGTCTCAGGTGTCGCCATGAGAGAGGGGCAGGAGGGAGAAAACTTCACTTTAGGGGTTTTTCACATTTGTCTGCATGCTTCTTACAGACCCCAGCTCGGTCACCTGGTTGTAATTTCACTAAGGTGGGTAACTTGAAACTAGTAAAAATCATGTCTTCCAGCTTCACTCTTAAAAATTGTGCTCTAAGGGTCCAGGCCTGCCCTGGGCGGCCCCCTCACCCCAAACACCCAAACAAAGTTTACTCACTAGATCAAACAAAAGCTTATAACCACCCTGAGGCCAAGTGGAGGAGGATGACCACATAGGGGAGTGTTGGGTTGTCCATACTCATTTTTTTTTTTTTTTTTTTTTCAGTTTATGGCTGGGGCTGGGTTTGAACCTGCCACCTCCAGCATATGGGGCCGGCACCCTACTCTTGAGCCACAGGTGCTGCCCCCGTCCCTACTCATTTTCCATGCCATTCTACACTTCTGTTGTTTGTGTTCTTTGCTCTGGAGTTCCCCCATCTGAGCCTGAATCCTTAAAACCTTGGGAGGCTGTCCCATTGGCCCAGCAGTATTACTAAGGGTCTGAGTCTGCCTCCCTCATCGGAGGTAAGAGTTGCCTGAGGGAGGCAATAGTTCCCCCAACTCCTGGAGACTGGGCAGGAGATTCCCTGGTGAGTTTCTTTGCTTCCTCTCCTGCTGATTTTGGTGGTTGCAGGGAATGGGAGCATCACCCTGCAGTGTTTTAATCACACTGTCCTGGTTGCTAATTGTTTTGGATGGGTTTGAGAACTACAAGTGTCACCTTTGCCCCTGAGGGATCCCTAGTTGTCCAGGGAGTAGGAGGCTGTGATGTTTTCTTTTGGGTATCCCTTCTTACTGTGTATGTGTCCTTAAGGTCAAGGCATTTTTTTCTCGCTTAAACTTTCTCTATGTTTTAAGATCAGGCCAAGCTTTGCAGTTGTGTGATAAGCAGGAGGTGGTAGCCCTGAGTGAAGCGCCAGGTGGTGCTTCTGCTCTGGAAAGAGGGAGTGGGGCTACCAGAGCACTGGCTGCCATGATAATGGTCCCAGGTCATGGAGAGTAGGCCAGATGATGCTCACCTAAGAGGACCATGAGGGAACACATACAAGTTTAGATTCAAAATTGAGGAGAAGGGGAGGGTTGTAGACTGCAGTCACTTCTGTGAGTGCCCATGTGCACTAGCCTGGCTGGCACCCTGCAGCATCTGGGCGCGTTAGTGAGGCTTTGGAGCCCTTTGACTGCCTTGCTGCCCCGTGCAGAGGGTGTGCTGAGGACAGAGCTTCATAGGCTCTTCTGCTGGTGTTCTACCCTCCCCAACCTTTGTGCTGACTCTACAGTAGAATATATATAAGTATTTCTGAAGATTAGAACCATTTTTGTAAAATGTCAGTTTTCCTATTAGCTTAATTTAGTTTTGCTTTTTTATTGTAGTCAAATATACATAACAAAATTTACCGTTATCACCATTTTTAAGTATATAGCTCAGTGGCATTAAGTACATTCATGTTGTGTAGCCATTGCTACCATCTCTCTCAGGAACTTTTCATCCTTCCAAACTGAAACTCTGTCCCCATTAAACACTAGCTGCCTCCTTCCATAATTTTTTTTTTTTTTTTTTTTTTTTTTTGAGACAGGGTCTCACTCTGTCACACAGTCCCCCCCATCCTCCAGCAGCTGGAGTGTAGTGGCATCACCACAGCTCTATGTAACCTGGAACTCCTGGGCTCAAGTTATTCTCCTGCCTCAACCTCCCAAAGTGCTGAGATTACACTAGTGAGCCACTATGCCTGGCTTCCTTCCATAATTGTTTTTGTTGTTGTTTGTTTTTGAGATAGAGTCTCACTCTGTTGCCTAGGTTCGAGTGCCTCTTGCCTCAGCCTCCCAAGTAGCTGGTATTACAGGTGCCCAGCTATTTTTTTGTTGCAGTTGTCATTGTTTAGCTGGCCCAGGCTGTGTTTGAACCTGCCAGCTTCAGTGCATGTGGCTGGCACTGTAACCACTGTGCTGTGGGCGTAATTTGTCTATTTTTAGTAGAGATGGGGGCTCACTCTTGTTCAGGCTGGTCTCTAACTCCTGAGCTCAAGCTATCCTCCCACCTTGGCCTCCCAGAGTGCTAGGATTACAGGTGTGGGCCACCATGCCCAGCTTTGTCTGCATGATTTAATTCAGTGGCATTAATTACATTCACAGGGTTATACAACCATCACTATCCGTTTCCAAATTTTTTCTGTCATTCAAAAACAGAAGCTCCATGCCCATTAAATCACAGCTCCTCATTCCCTAACCCCCCATCCTCTGGTAATTTCTGATCTGTGAATACCTCATGAAAGTGAAATCATATGTTTTTTTTGTTGTTGTTGTTTTTTTTTGGTAGAGACAGAGTCTCACTTTACTGCCCTTGGTAGAAATCATATGTTATTTGTCTTTTTGTATCTGGCTTCTACTCAGTATTGTCTGGTTCACACATGTTGGAGTATGTATGCCAGTATTCACTTGCCTTTTAGGCTGAATAATAGTCCATCATATAGCTGGGCACAGTGCTCCTGTCTGTAGTGTCAGTATTTTGGGAGGCTGAGGCAGGAGGATCACTTGAGCCCAGGAATTTGAGGTTGCTATGAGTTGTGATGACAACACCTTGGTACTCTAGCCTGGGTGACAGAGTGAGACCCTATCTCAAAGGAAAAAAAAAAAAAAGTTGGATGTGATGGCTCACACCTATAATCCTAGCACTCTGGGAGGCTGAGGTGGGGGGAATAGCCTGAGCTCACCGGTTCAAAACCAGCCTGAGTCAGAATAAGACCTCATCTCATGAAAAAAAAAAAAAAATAGCTGGGCGTTGTGGTGGTTGCCCGTAGTCCCAGCTACTTGGGAGTCTGAGGCAAGAGAATCACTTGACCCCAAGAGTTTGAAGTTGCTGTGAACTATGGCGCTATGGCACTCTACCAAGGGCGACAAAGTAAGCCTTTGTCTCAAAAAAAAAAAAAAAAAAAGCCATATAGTTACGTACATCTATATTCCCATTTGCTCCGGAGAATGAGGCAGGTGGATCACTTGAGCCCAGGAGTTGAAAGTTGTTGTGAGGTATGATCACACCGCTGCATCTTGCATGGGCAGCAGAGTGAGACCTCATTTTCCAACAGCAGCAGCAGAGAAAGATCCACTGTGTGGATAGACCACATTTTTGTTTATCCCTTCGTCTGTGATAGATACTTGGGTTGTTGATTTTTTTCCAGACATAGGGTTTTCCTGTGCTTTTCCAGGCTGGCCTCAAACTCCTGGGTTCAAGTGATCCACCTCAGCCTCCTTGGTAGCTGGGACACTTGGTGGTTCCCACTTTGTGGCTGTTGTGAATAACACTGCATTGAACATGGTGTGCAGTATCTGTTCCATAGCCCCCCTCAGTTCTTTTGGAAACATGCTTAGGAGTGGAATTGCTGGGTCCCACAATGGTGCTTCTGGTTTTACTTGGGCTTTGTTGGCTCCCAGGCAACCTTGGAGACCAGCTGGTATTCCATCTTGTCTCTACCCTCACTCCCAGGGGCCTGGCACCTCACAGGTGCTCAGGAAAGTCTGTGTCCAGCTCTGAACTCTGAGTCTCCTTTTCCTGATCTTACAGGAGGGGGTTTGAACTACCTGATCTCTCTGTCAGCTTTGATGCCTGGCAGGTAATCCCAACACCCAGGGCCACAGCGCTGCTCACAGCAAGGGGGCCATGGGCCTTTCATGATGTTCCCCAACTGGAGGTGAAGGTCTTTATCTTTGAATATGAGGGCTTGTGCCAGTGGGCCCCCTGCCTTTCTCTGCCTTGCCCCTTGGGCCACTCAAGGTGATCCTATCACTAGCCTGGGCCTTGGTATTGTGGGTGACTTAGGGCCATTTGGTGTCCTTTCCTTTATGGTGTGTTTGTGGCACTGCTCTGGGGGTACTGACCGGCACCTTCCACATCATCTCTGTTGCTGCTACACCTCTGTACTGTGGGCTCTCCTCTACCCCTTACCCCTTTCTTACTCCAGGAGTCATCTGAGACACTCCTGGGTAATGTGTAGCTTTAGGCCCATGTGGCCCCTGTAACATGTGGCACTGCCCAGTGGGGCTTCCCCTCTTGGCCCATTTCGCGTGTGGTCCTCTGGCTGTGCCCAGGGCCCTGTGTTTCTCCCCAGGCTCCTTCCCTCCCTCTTGTCTGTCAGGGTCTCTGCAAGTTCCATGATGCTGGACCAAAGAGGTCCCCATCCTGGCTCTGATAATGACTTGTCAGGAGAATGATGCAGCCTGCACAAGGGGGAGTGCAGGGGAATGAACTTTATTTTTTAATACAAGTTTAAAAAGTTTATTCAAAAAATTAGGAAGGATGGTTTTCTGGGAAATGCAGTGTTGTGTTTTCCTCTTGTGTTTAACAGAGAGATTTGTGGGTGGTTTGAGTGCCTCAGGGAGGGCCCAAATCAGGGGACAGATGCCGTGTTCAAAGATGTCATTGTGCCCATGAGGAAGGAAGACAGAGCTGGCTATTGTCCAGGTGCTGAGGGGTGCAGAGGGGGCCCAGGCTATCTCCAAGTATGTGGGGACCTGCTGCAGTGCTTGTCCTCTGCCCTCAGGTGCCCCTGCCTGCACCGCACGGCCGGGGACACGGAGCGCAAGTACCACCTACGCTACTACAAGACAGGCACCTGCATCCATGAGACTGATGCACGTGGCCACTGCGTAAAGAATGGCCTGCACTGTGCCTTTGCGCATGGCCCCTTGGACCTGCGGCCTCCCGTGTGTGATATCAGGTAAGTGGGCATCTGGGATGGGTGCACGGGAGCTAGCTTTCCCCTGTGTTTCCAGCTTGCTGGCCCGAGCAAGTCTTTTTTCTGGGTCTTGATTTTATTATATTTTTGATAACATAAGACCCTGCTCCTTTAGTGTTGTGTGGGAGCTCCTTAGGGCTGGGGGGGGGAGGTGTGGGCCAGTTTCCAGGTGTGACAGGAAAGGGAGTCCTTTCTAAACAGCGCTCAGCTCTTTGTTGTTGGTGCGTGGATCAGGACTGTTGGGACAGGATAGGGTGTGCCTGTTGCCTCTGGAGGCTCTGTCCTTACCCTGTAGACAGAGGCATCATCTCTGGTGATACAAGGCAGCTGCATAGGGGAGAGTCAGTGATCCTATGTTTCCACGACTTTCCCTCACCTCCCAGGGGCTTGGGCCACGCAGGGCTATAACTGGTGTATGTTTGGTCACAGGGAGCTGCAGGCCCAGGAAGCCTTGCAGAACGGACAGCTCGGTGGTGGGGACGGTGTCCCTGATCTGCAGCCTGGGGTCTTGGCCAGCCAGGCCATGATCGAGAAGCTCCTGGGTGAGGACCCTCGGTGGCAAGGTAACCCCGTGGCTGCCACAGAGGGTGGGCAGGGAGAGCCGTGGTCACCTGTCCTTAGACCAAAAGGTGATCACATGGAAGTCTGAGCCCAGGTATCTTGCCCCTGAGTCTGCCCTGAGCCTTTTTTTTTTTTTTTTTTTTTTTTAGAGAGAGTCTCACTTAATTGCCCTCAGTAGAGTGCAGCGGTGTCACAGCTCACAGCAACCTCCAACTCTCGGGCTTAAGCGATTCTCTTGCCTCAGCCTCCCAAGTAGCTGGGACTACAGGCTCCCACCACACGCCCGGCTATTTTTTTTGTTGTAGTTGTCATTGTTGTTTTAGCTGGCTGGGGCCGGGTTTGAATCCACCACCCGCAACCTCAAACTCTTGGGCTTAAGCAATGCTTGCCTCAGTCTCCTTAGTAGCTGGGACTACAGGTACCCTCCAAAACGCCTGGATATTTTTATTTTTTTATTGTTGTTTTTCTTTTTGTTGTGATAGTCTTGCTCTATTGCCCTCGATAGAGTGCCATGGCGTCACACAGCTGACAGCAACCTCCAACTCCTGGGCTTAGGCGATTCTCTTGCCTCAGCCTCCCGAGTAGCTGGGATTACAGGCACCAGCCATATGCCTGGCTATTTTTTTGTTGGAGTTTGGCCGGGGCTGGGTTGAACCCACCACCCTTGGTATATGAGGCTGGTGCCCTACCCACTGAGCCACAGGCGCCACCTATCATTGTTGTTTTTTAGTTGGCCTGGGCCAGGTTCAAACCCACCAGGCTGGATGTATATGGTCAGCGCTCTACCTACTGAGCTACGAGCACCGCTTATAATTTTCCTATTTTTTTAGTATAGACAGGGTTGCTCCTGCTGAGGCTTGTCTGGAACTCCTGAGCTCAAGGGATCCACCTGCCTAAGCTTCCCAGAGTGCTAGGATTATACCTATGAGCCACAGCACCCAGCCTGGCTATATTGTTTTTTAGATTATTTAGGGCATTTTTAGATTTATAGAAAAATGTGGCATATAGCTGTAATACTAGCACTCTGGGAGGCTGAGATGGGAGGATCACATGAGGCAAGGATTTGGAGACCAGAATGAGCAAGAATGAGACCCCATCTCTATTAAAAATTAGACAAATGTAAACAGAAACATGGAGTTAAACAAAAATAGAAGAATTCACCAGGTGTTGTGGTGCATGCCTGTAGTCCCAGCTACTTGAAAGGCTGAGGTAGGAGGATCACTTGAGCCCAGGATTCTGAGCCTGTAGTGAGCCATGATGAGGCTACTGCATTTTACCCAGGGCAACAGTGAGACTCTGTCTCAAAAAATAAAAAGAAAAAGAAAGAAAGAAAAAGTACAGAGTACAGCGGGTTCACATACCTCCCCCACCCCAAGCTGTCATGGAAACCCTGCATTAATGTGCGCCTGTCACAGTGGACCATATCAATACTTTATTAACTGACATCCATAGTTAACACAAGGGCTCCCTCTTGGAGTTGCATGTTCTCCTGGTTTGGACATATGTACAGTGCTATGCGTCTTCTGTTGTAGTATGATAAAGAACAATTTTGCTGTCCTGAAAATTGCCTATGTTCCGCCTGTTTGTCCCCCTCCTGAGCCCCCAGCAGCCACTGATTTTCCTGTCTCCATAGCTGTGCCTTTTCCAGAATGTCACAGCGTTGGGGCCACTCAGAGTGTAGCCTTTCCAGATACTTCCCACTTAGCAATGAGCATTTGAGGCTCCTCTGTGTCCTCTCACAGCTCCATCACTTCTCTTCCCAGCTCCGACCACTACCCTGCTGTCCCGATGCACCGCAGTTTGTCTGTGTCTCCATTCTCCTGCTAAAGGGTGTCTCTGTCACAGACTGCTGTGCTGTAGAGTTGTAGTGCAGAGTAGGTACTTTGTTTTATGGTCAGTCTTCACGCTTGCATACATTTAAATCACATATTTTCTTCTTTAGTAATTGTAATTGCACGTTTGCATTATATTTCTGGATGTTTAGCCTTAAAGTTTATTTTTCAGGGTTTTCTCTTAAGAAACACAAGCATTATGGCTCATTTCTGTGGGTTTCATGTCACTTACTGCAAAAGCTTTCACCTGTAGGAGGCACTTGGCCAATACTTATGATTCAGTGTTTTAGCTGGGCGAGGTGGCTCACACCTGTAATCCTAGCACATGGGAGGCCTAGGTGGATGGATTGCCTGAGCTCATGGGTTCAAGACCAGCCTGAGCCAGAGTGAGACTTCATCTCTAAAAATAGCCAGGCATTGTGGCAGGTGCCTGTAGTCCCAAAGTTTGAGGTTGCTGTGAGCTGTGACGCCATGGCACTCTACTGAGGATGACAAACTGACACTCTGTCTCAGAAAAAAAAAAAAAAATTACCACTTTAAAGTGTACATTTCAGTGGTTTTATTAGTATATTCAAAAAGTTGTACAGTCATTATCTCTACTTAGAAAACATTTTTATCATTCAAAGAAAACAGAAGTTGTCTAGGCATGGTGGGTCACATCTATAATCCCAGCACTCTGGGAGGCCTCAGTGGGACGATCAGTTGAGGCCAGGAGTTTGAGACCAGCCTGAGCAAGAGAGAGACCCTGTTTCTAAAAAAAAGCAGAAAAACAACCCCCCCACCCATTATCAGGGCCTCCTGGTCTATCCTAGCCCCTGTTCTGAATATTTCATATGAATAAGATCACACAGTGCATGGTCTTTGCTTCCCTCACTGAGCCTAAGAGCCCTAGACTCCTAAAGGCCAAGGGCATGCATCTCTTTACACCAAGGTCCACCGTTTGTTCCCTCTCCATCCGGAAGGGCTTGGACTGCTGTGCATGGTGCTTCCAGAGCATATGTGCACAAGCCTATATGTGGACCTGTTTTTCAGATGCCAACTTTGTGCTGGGCAGCTACAAGACTGAGCAGTGCCCGAAGCCACCGCGCCTGTGTCGCCAGGGCTATGCGTGCCCACACTTCCACAGCAGCAGGGACCGGCGGCGGAACCCCCGCAGGTTCCAGTACAGGTGAGCCCAGTCACCAATGTCACCTGGGGGATCATGGAGGTTTCTGGGGCAGGGGTTCACTCTACTGGCCTCGCTTTGCAGCCCTGCTCTTCCTGTACCCTGGGGGCACCAGCCCCTGCCAGGCTGTCTGGAGACTCTCTGGAGGGGGTATCCTGCCCTGGGGGTTGTCAGACAGGAGCTGCCCTGTTCTCACCATAGTAGTTCTCACCTCAGGAGAGGAAGGTGTCTGGAAGGGCAACAGGTTGTTGGAAGCAGATGAAGGCCCAGGGATAGGCCTCTTCTGCCCCCATGTGACCCCTGTCCAGAGCCCTCTTGTCAGGTACCTAGAGAACTCTGGGCCTAGCCGGGGTCCCTTTGTCACCCACTCCCACCTACCTCTGATTATGACACTTCCCAGGCCGTGAGGACATGTGACCACTGAGTTCAGCATGGGTGTCGGTGCACTTGTGGCTTTCTTGGGATATGGGATTGACTGTGCCTTCAGAGCCCACAGGATCCTTAGCTGAGAGTCCTAAGCTGCAAGCCTTTGCGTCTCAGGGGTGACTTGACACCTTCCTCTCCTAACTGTGCCCAGGGTTTGGGTCGGCCCTCACTTACTCCAGCATCCTGGCCATTTTCTGTGTTCAGCTTTCTTCTGGGCAAGGTGGCATGCTCTCTTCTCTCCAGTAATCCCCACTGCCTCAGTGGCTGAGCAGCATCCTTGGGGCAGAGAAGATGTGTTGTTCATTCCTGATATTCATTGTTCTTTCTCTACACTTTCAAAGCTGAGGGACTTGAAGTATGGAACAGAAAACTGAAAGCTGCCAGCAGACTCTAGATGAAGTGCATTTGTTGCATAATGAAGGGATAGAAGATTATGTTTAAAAAAGTCTTTTCTCGGGTGGCGCCTGTGGCTCAGTGAGTAGGGCGCTGGCCCCATATACTGAGGGTGGCAGGTTCAAACCCAGCCCCGGCCGAACTGCAACAAAAAAATAGCTGGGCATTGTGGCGGGCTCCTGTAGTCCCAGCTGCTGAGGAGGCTGAGGCAGGAGAATCGCGGAAGCCCAAGAGCTGGAGGTTGTTGTGAGTCCTGTGACATCACGGCACTCCACCAAGGGCAGTAAAGTGAGACTGTCTCTACAAAAACAAACAAACAAAAAAAAAAGTCTTTTCTCTCACAGGTGCTAGTTTTTTCTGTGAATCCAAAAAGTTACAGTAAAGCTGCCAGAAAGCACGTGAAGAATATAGGATATTGGTAGTTTTAAAAATTTGGGTTAGGATTTTTGAATCCTTGGTTGAAAGTCTCCAGTTCTGTTTCACTACTTCCGGTGAGGAAAGAGAGCCCCTGTGGCCACCCAGCGGGGCCTGGCTATGCCACCTGTGGCCCTCGGGAGGCTCAGCTGCCTGTGCACGGTGCTGTCCGTATTGGTGAGTGGCTTTGACTCATTTGTGAGGAAGGGATTCATGGCTGCTAACCTGCTTCCTGGTGTTAAGACAGTCAGGAGTCTGTTTTGTCCACCCTCACTGAGCAGGGACACGGTCACCAGGGTACCTGGGGATGTGTCCTTGATTGATCCAACATGTGTCCTTCTCCCTAGGTCCACACCCTGCCCCAGTGTGAAGCATGGGGATGAGTGGGGGGAGCCCTCTCGCTGTGATGGTGGCGACAGCTGTCAGTACTGCCATTCCCGCACAGAGCAGCAGTTCCACCCTGAGGTATGTCCCTAACTGATGGGGCCTGGGGGTCCCTAAGACATCCTCAGGTTCAGCGATTCATAGAAGGACTTGTAGGACTCAGAAAAGCTGTTGGGGCCAGGTGCAGTAGCTCACGCTTATAATCCTAGCGCTCTGGGAGGCCGAAGTGGGTAGATTGCCTGAGTTCATGAGTTCAAGACCAGCCTGAGCCAGAGCAAGACCTCATCTCTAAAAATAGCCGGGCATTGTAGTGGGCACCCACAGTCCTATCTACTTGGGAGCCTGAGCCCAGGAGTTGGAGGTTGCTGTGAGCTGTGATGCCATGGCACTCTACCGAGGGTGACAAAGTGGGACTCTGTCTCAAAAAAAACCCCAAACCATTGGGTTCACAGTAGCGCAGTAGGCCTCATCACGTCTGGGGAGACCAGGCACCCTTCCCCTTGTCCCCCTAGGTGGAATGGAGGGTGTGCCCCATTTTCCCTGAGCAATGTGTAACAACATGTGGACATTTGCTAACCAGGCACCTCCCTGGTGTCTTGGTGTCCAGGCCTTTTATTTGGGTTCAGTCATGCAGGTCTGTCTGGCCACCCTGCAGCTGGTCTGTCTCTGGCACCCCAGAGGCAAGCTGCTTGGATGTGGTGTAGTCTCAGCACAGCTTATGTGAGGTGAGCTATCCCACTTGGCCCTGCACCCCACTTGAACAGAGACATCTCACTATGCCACATATTCTAGTTACCTTAGAGGTCATCCCAGGTCTGGACCAATGCCTATACTTCTTCAGAACGTGCAGGATGTGGACAGCCCAAGGCTGTTGAGTTCCCACTTTGCTGCACAGTTGCTAAACAGAGCACACTTAGATTTGTGTTTAAAGTGAACACACACTGGGCACAGTGTCTCTATCTGTGTTCCCAGTTCTCAGGAGAAGAGAAGGAGGTAGGAGGACCACTTGAACCCGGGAGTTGGAGGCTACAGTGAGCTTTGATTGTGCCACTGCAATGCAGCTTAGGTATCAGAGTGAGACCCTGGGTCAAGAAAGAAACAACAATTTAAAAAAAATGAGGCTCTTCAGGGCCCCCAAAATGCCAGGAAAGCTGTGGGGACCAGGAGCCATGGGTTCTGGTGGAGGGTGGAGGCCAGGCTGGAGGTCAGGAGGAGGGCAGGTGCACACATTGGCCAGAAGGGCACCATCCCCACATCCTTCCATAAGCATGAGGGATTGGGAGGAGAAGTGGGTTGGCGTCTGGGTCAGGCCCACGGCTGGACTGCCCCTTTCTGATTCCTAAGTATTGTTTTCACCCTAGTGAAAGAGCATCTAAGAGCATCTTTCACCCTAGTGAGGTGGCAGTGCTTCTGTCATGGAACAGGTGCATATGTCCATTTGGCAGGCATTTCTAAAGCATCTACTGTATACTAGACATTGAAGCAGGTGCATTTTTCAGAACATGTCAGTGTGGGAAATGGCTCTGTGTAGGACTGCACAGACAGTTGCCGAAGGAGTACCCTCATGTGTGTACTTGTTCCTGGCCAGCTTCTCTGAGAGGAGGGATTTCAGGACTGAGGGAACAGAAGGGGCAGCATCCACACTGTTAGGATTTGGGGCTTAGCCACTGTGTCATAGCAGGGCTGGCTCAGGGAAGCCACAGAAACCCAGTTCAGTCCAACCTACTTTGTTCCATTTCTGCTTCCTAGATCTACAAATCTACAAAATGCAACGACATGCGCCAGACTGGGTACTGCCCTCGAGGTCCCTTCTGTGCGTTTGCACATGTTGAAAGTGAGTAACGGACCTCTTGACATGATTTGGTCTCAGCTACCACATGTAGCCCTATTGGGTTCAGTGACTTTGCAGACTCTCACTAGAGTTTCCATCTGTCCAGAGCAGACACTGAGGACCAGGAAGATGGGTGGGAGTTCAGTATTTTGTGGGGTGCTGGGAGCACCCTGACAGATCTGCTTGGGCCATGGTGAAATGGTGCCTTGTGAGACTAGGCCTCCAGGCTGAAGCCTACCCTATCCTTCATACTTGGCGTGGGCCCAGGCTGTCTGAAGCCCAAGGGACTCCTGCCTTGAGGGCTACTGGAGTCCTGAGCAGGGAGCAGCCTCATCCTTCTGCCTCACAGCTGCTCAGTGGAGCCTTGCACTATGCACTTGGCTGGGAAGACACCAGAGACCGTAAAAGTGAGATGTGGTCATCCAGTCCTCAGAAACTCCCTAAATTTTCTCAAGCCTCATGCTTACTGTCCACACAATGAGGGCTTAGCTCTGGTGACTGTGCGGGCTCACGACAAGTTCCCAATGGCAGAAACTAATCAACTGGGGACCTCTGTGAGGACACAGCCTTTTCTCAGCCTCCCACGGGTATCTTCTTCACAGTTGTAGAGTTGGGTTCTAGGTTTTGTGTGTATTTGCAAACTCAAATTTTCCTTTGGAGTTTGTATTTTAGTGGGAAGTGCAGATACTCTTGTTCACACTTTTAAGCATTTGGGTGATGAAACCACTAGGGACTTGAATCTAAAGACCTTGCATGTCCCGTTGCTCCAGACAGTTAGTGTCAATGCTCTAGCTCCTCCTCCTGGCCACCTGCTTACCAGACCAGGGTGCCCTTTTGGTCCCTACTAGGGGGGTGGTTGTGGTGCCAGCAGCAGTCCCTCAAACTTTGCTCCCCTTTCTTGGCAGAGGGCCTCGGAACCTCAAGCGACTGGGGCAGCCGTGATCTCAGTTCCACCAACAGCACCTCAGTCAACAGTGGCCAACCCGGAAATGTAAGTGCCTGGGGTTCCGAGGAGAATGCCCAGTGTCATCTGGTTTAACAGAACTGTTAAGGATGCAGATGGTGGTGATCTCTGGGTGCTGTGCTTGAAAGCCACCTGCTTGTGGAGTTGATGGCACTTTCTAGAAGAGTCTAGAAAAATTCCAGCCTTGTCCTTGCTGGGTCTGAGCAGATGAGCTGCACAGCCTTGCCATTGCATACGCACGTGGCTGTGAGAGAAGATCACTCTCGGGTACTCTCGGCCCACTGGGACAGTGAGGCTTCTGTGGTGGAGTAGATCAGCTGCAGGTCCAGTGAGTCAGCTGTTTTCTGCTTTCCTTCTGTCCTTGTTAAGCCAAGTCCTGAACACTCAGAATCCTGAGCACACGATGTGCTTGAGGAGGGGCTCCCAGCTGCGCTGGGGTGCTTGGGCTTCACCTGCACAGTGTGTGCACATCTGTATCTGCTTTGGGGGAGGATTTCTTCTTTTTTTGAGAACAGAGTCTCATTTATTCATCCTGGGTAGAGTGCCATGGCCTCATAGCTCACAGCAACTTCAAACTCTTGGGCTGAAATGATCCTCCTCCCTTAGCCTCTTGAGTAGCTGGGACTATAGGCGCCACTACAATGCCCGGCTAGATTTTCAATTTTTAGTAGAGATGGGATCTCGAACTCCTGAGCTGAAGGGATCCTCCCACCTTGGCCTCACAGAGTGCAAGGATTATAGGAGTGAACCACTGCACTCGGCCACATGGAGGATTTCTGATCCTGAGACAAGATCCAGAATCCTAAAGACAAGAAAGGCTGTTATGTGAGGTCTGCTCTGCTTTGTTCATGCAGTCCTGACATGACAAGGTGGGGTCCAGAGTAGTTCCTATCATCCCTCAGGCCCTTGACCATGAACAACCCCCAGCTCCCATGTGTTCCTTAGTTGAGGCTGTTCTTATGTACCGAGTTATGTTCATGCCACAGCAGGCCATGGTCCCCTCTGGGATCTGGTCAGGCTCCTTTCAGGAGGTTGAGGAGCATCTGTGCCAGAGGCTTCTGCTGGGTGCTTGTTAGGTGTGGGCGGCCTTCCCTCACATTCCACAGGGTTCTTTTTCCATGGTTCCCTGGGACTGTGGCAGTAGATGATCTTCAGGGCCCTGTGTGGGTCATTAGGGAGCCTGTGCTCTTGCCCTGCATGCTGGGGTCTGGAGGAATGGACCTGTCTATCTGGCATGCACTGACAAAGAGTGATGAAGTTGGTGTTTGCCTTTTGCTCTTTCTACCTAGAAAAACATCATACCCTATGTTGTATCTGGCTGCTCGAGTAGACCTCTGCAATGGTGATGAAGTGGTAGGGACAGGATTGTAACTGATACTCAAAAATTAAGCTAATAACAGTTTTTTCTCTAAGGACTGGTTGAGTTAGATTGACACGTCCTCAGGATTCGTGTAGTAAAGCTGGACTGTCCAGTGGGTACACGTGGTGTGATTGTGCCGTTAGAGAGGCCAATGGGTCTGGTTGTGTAGGGCTTGACTCTACCTGCAGCAGGTGTCAGAAGTCTCAGGAAGTCTCTCCACCCATGCCCAGGATGCAGGTTGTGTGTACTGTTGTATTGGGGGGGGGGCCTTCTCATTCACTGTTATTTTTTCTTCTCCTCTACTCCTGAGGATTTTATTCGTAACTGTTGATTATAAATTGGAAATCTTCACTTGAGCACAGTGAGCAGCCTCTGTGGCTGCTTTATTTCTCAGAGTGAGTCCAGGTGAGGGGCTGGAGTTGGACACCCCTCTGACTCACTCCTGCCCTGGCTGAGGCACGGACACCTGAGACTTGCCCATAGGGTCCTGGTCTCAAATCCCTCATTCATGAGAGAAGCTAGGGCATCTCTCCTGCATACCTCTGGGGCCAGAGCTTGGGCAGGCCCTGCCCCACCTGCCCACACACATTGTGTCTAGAGCCAGCTAGGCAGGTGATCCCTCCACAGGGATCCAGGTTTTGTGAGTGTATTTGCAAACTCAAATTTTGCCATGGCCCCTCTGGTGTACCTTGCCTATGCATCTCCTGCTCTCCTTTCCAGACAGGGTAAGGCCCATCTGGACCAGGGGGGCATCCTGGGGCCTCAGGGCTCCAGCAGCAGCTTTGGGCAGGCTGCACCTGAACATGGCCACCTCATAATTCAGGGGCAACATAATTCAGGGCCACCTCAATTCAGGGGCATTTAGTGCATTTGAGATGTTGTGCAGTCACCACTGTGCCTGGTCAGGGATGTGGCATTGGGCTGTCATTGTCCTTCCCCAGGGGGACAGACAGGGTTGGAGTGGCATCGAGGAAGAATTGCATCTGCTAAGAAGTACTTACTATGGGCCGGGTACACCTGCTTATGCCCACTGGTGCCTCCAAAGTCCTAGGTGGGGAAGGGACTGGGGACAAAGATGCTGCTGGGGGTGAGTGTGGGGCACTGACAGTGCAGCAGGGAGGGCCCAGGCCATGGGTGAACTCTCTCTGCAGATGGCTCTGTGGAAGCTGCTCTGAAGGTGAGCAGAACTCAGTTTAAAGATACTCTTGTTTTTTTCATCTCAACTTAGCCATTTGTTTGTTTTAGAGATGGTTATCCCTCTGTTGCCCAGGCTTGTCTCACCTGGCCTCAATAACTCAGCCTCAAAGCACAATGCCTAGGCCTTTGGTCAGCCACTTTGAAGGCCCTCCACCCCGATTTGGGAGTTGCTGCCAGGTGAGAGAAGTGGAAGAGTGACCTCAGGTTTCTGCAGCCAGGCATCAGGTGAGGGGAACGTGCGGTGATATGCCCTGGTCAGCACCAGCATGGGCTTTTTAATCCTCTGCCTGTGGTCCCCCAAGAAGATGACTCCGCTGTCTGTCTAGGCTCTTCCACAAATCCAAAAATCAAAACAGAAGGAAGGAAGGCTAGGGTGACCCAAGCAAGTCTCTGTAAGTTCAGTTATAAAATGAGGTGTAAAAATCAGAATACTCTCAGGCCTGCGGTTTTTGTGTTTTTATGTGTGTGAGCTGAGGGAGTGCAGGTGAGCTCAGTAAGCAAGGCTTTCCCGGGGTAGTTTTCCTGGAAGGTGGTTCATCAGAGTTATGTGTAAGGGAGGTAAAAACTTTCTCCTCTATCCCCTTTGGTTCTGTGTGTTGGTTCCGACACATTAAACTGATAAGAAGATTATAGGAGCAAAGAGGCCTTTGTAGAAAAGAAGTCAGATCAAAGCAAATTGATGAATAATAGAGCTTGTTTAGGTCAAGGATCAAGATGATGGACTGAACATACATACCTCTAATTCACTTTTTTTCAAAGTACGATTACAATAAAGAATTGTCTGTTAAAAAAGAAAAAAGGGCCTTGGTGCCTGTGGCTCAAGTGGCTAAGGCGACAGCCACATACACCAGAGCTGGCGGGTTCGAATTCAGCCCGGGCCTACCAAGCAACAATGACAACTACTACCAAAAAATAGCCGGGTGTTGTGGCAGACGCCTGTGGTCCCAGCTATTTGGGAGGCTGAGGCAAGAGAATCGCTTGAGCCCAGGAGTTGGAGGTTGGAGCCCAGGAGTTGGAGCAGTCATGCTGTGGCCACTTAGAGAGGCCTGTTATGCAGAATGAATCTCATTCTGGGGTTAGCTGTTTCTGTTCAACGAGAGGGGCACCTTCACATGGAATTTATACCCTCCCTGAGACTGCTCCTATTCCCGCTCTCTCAGCTGTGCCTAACCCCAACACATCCTATGCTACAGCAGCGGGTGGCACACTCTGATCCCCTTCATGTATTTTTAACAGTTTCGGCCCAAGCCTCTGCCTCAGGTATACAGCTGTTCAAGGGTTGACAACATTGTGGTTCAGGGTGTGCAGACCCCGCACTGCCTTCACATAGACCAGCCCAGAGGTCAAAGACTGATGTTTGAGTGTAATGAAGTTCAGGAGAGCTCACAGGTGGCAGATGTGAATGCTTTCTCTGTTTTGTGAGACTTTCAAGGATCAGCATGTTAGGCCTGATGGCTCATGGCTATAATTCCAGCTACTCAAAAGGCCAAGGAGGAGGATTGCTTGAGCCTAGGAGTTTGAGATCAGCCTGGACAACATAGTGAGACCCCATCTCAAGAAAAAAAAAGAAGAATTGGCATTTTCTAAAATCTGAGCCTAAGTTAGGTCTTTATGTATATTTTTAATGGCCTTTCTTCCTAGCATGAGTGTTTCTTCTCTTGCAGGCAAAGCGGAGAGATTCACCTGCTGAAGGCAGCCAGCGGGCTGGTGGGCAGGACGGCCAGCAGGTATAGCCCTGGAGAAGGTCTTTGCAATTGCATAGTGATAGCTTTTTAGTATTTATTTATTTATTTATTTATTTTGAGACAGAGTCTCACTTTGTTGCCCTCAATAGAGTGCTGTAGCATTACAGCTCACAGCAACCTCCAGCTCTTGGGCTTAGGTGATTCTCTTGCCTCAGCCTTCTGAGTAGCTGGGACTACAGGTATCCACCACAATGCCTGGCTGTGTTTTTGTTGCAGTTTGTCCGGGGCCAGGTTCAAACCTGCCACCCTAGGTATATGGGGCCAGCGCCGTACTCACTGAGCCTAGGATTTTATTTTTTACATATACTAGGCCATATTCATTCTTGACTCACAAAGTCACCTGGTTAATGTCGTTTGCTATATAATTAGTTTTTCACTTGTATTTTGTCTGCTTTAGTGTTTAAAAACATTTGTGTCATATGTTGAAAACAGCAAAACCAAAACCTCCTAATACTTCTTCTTTGGGCCCAAGGGCAAGAAGAGGTGCCTTCACAAGCCTGTCTGTGGCTTTCCTTGGGTTGTCGAGATCAGGTCCCACAGGTGGGGCAGCTTAAATTGCAGAGCTTGACTTCCTCACCATATGAAAGCCCAAGACCAGGGTGCCAGAGACTGGTGTCACAGGGCTAGCCCCTCCCAGGGCTTCTCAGCTTACAGATGCCACCTCCTCTCTGTGTGCTCACAGGGCTATCCCTCTGTATGAGAGCGTCCCTGGGGTCTTTTCCTCTTCTTCTTCTTCTTCTTTTTTTTTTTTGAGACAGAGTTTTACTTTGTTGCCCTGGGTAGAGTGCCGTGGCTTCACAGCTCACAGCAACCTCAGACTCTTAGGCTCAAGCGATTCTATTGCTTCAGCCTCCCAAGTAGCTGGGACTAACAGGCACCCATCACCATGCCTGGCTATTTTTAGAGATGAGGTCTTTCTCTGGCTCAGGCTGGCCTCCAACCTGTGAGCTTAGGCAATCCACCCGCCTTGGCCTCTCAGAGTGCTAGGATTATAAGTCTGGGCCACCGCTTTTCCTTTTCTTTTAAAGATGACAGCCATATAGGGTCCCACCTTCCTGTCCTCATTCTACCTTAATCTCTTCCTCACAGACTCTGTCCTGGGAGACAGGGACACAGAAGGAAGGAAGGATGCTTACGAAGGAAGTCACAAAAAGATAAACACGGTCTGATTCCGCTGAAATGAGTCCCCTGGAGAGGGGCCCTCACAGAAACGGAAGCCAGAATGGAGGGTGCGGGGCTCGGAGAGGGGTTACATGTTTAATGGGAACAGAGTTTCAGTTTGGAAAGATGAAAAGAGTGGAGATGGCTGGTGACCATGGGCACACAACAGTGTGAAGGTGATGCTACAGGGCTGTTCTCTCTCCAAGCAGCTACAGTGGTAAATCCTGTTATATGTGTTGTACCACAATAAAAAGAAAGGAGAGAAACCAGGCAGATGGTGCTGGCATCAAGAGGGCCCCAGACTCTCTGGCCCCATCTCAGTGTGTCTGTCTCCCCTGTTGGTGGGGACCCCATGTGTGCCCTACCAGGGCAGTGCTTCAGTGACCATTGTGGCCTCAGGGTAAAGGATATGTTACAACAATATGCATGTTGTAAGCAATTTTTAGGGTAAAGTGGTACCATGGCATCTTCAAGGGGCTATCTTTGTTCAACATGCTTATTTGAGGGACGAAGTCACGGTTTGTTCCTCAACCCTGCTGGATCCCAGGCAGGATCAGTGTGGGGTTTGGGATCTACTCAGGCCAGAACCTTTCTCCTTGGTCCCTCTTAGTTTTTGGCCCCAAGTGGGGCTCCCTAGGACAGAGTTTCCCTGCACACACACAGGAAGTGGGGAAGGGGGGGCCACAGCGTCCCAGGAACCTATTAGAACCACATCCTCAGCCTGAGACACCTGTCTGAGCTGAGCGTCTGGCCTGTGCACAGCCCTCAGACTGGAGCTCCTGGGGGTGGTCTTGGCATCTACATCATGCCCTGGCCTCTGGCTTGCTGCATTCCTGGGCTCTGGTTTAAAGAGTAGAGGTGAAAGGGCGCAGGCTCCCCCCCCAAACCTAGGCCAGTACAGACCTGTACTATGAAACCAGGAATGATAACCGACCTTTCAGCTGAGCCGGGGACCCTTTGAGGATGATCATCTTTCCCTTATTTGGGAAGAGGTGCCTAGGCCCTGGGAGTGGTTCAACAGTCAGCTTCGGGCCAGGGCTGAGCTGCAGAGCAGGCAGGTAGAGCTGCAAAGGAATGTCTGCAGAAATAGTCATGACCAGGACAGTGGTCCAGCTGTCCTTGGTGGACCTCAGCTTGACTGGGCAGGACCAGCTCATTTCTGTGGACTGTACTGTAGGATGTGGGCCTGGGGTGGACTCATAGTGTGGTACCCACATCCCTGAGGGTGTCTGGCCTGCAGCCTGCATGGCCACATGCAGCCTCCCCACATCTAAGCTGCTAAATCTACAGTCTGAGCTGCCAGGTAGGGTCCCTGTGTGTTAACTCCTCCCTCTGGGTCCGTCTCTGCCTCTTGGGCCACATGGAAAGAAAGTCCTCTCTCTCTGACTTAGGCCCTATCGCCAGAGTGTGAAGAGCTTCCGGGTATGGGGTCTGAGGCCACCAGTTGGGAGGCTCTCCCTGGCTCCATCTTGGGGGTGTACCTACTCGGGAGACCCCAACGTGCCCCCACACCCAGAGCAGTGTTCCTACCAAGGCAGGGACAGAAAGCAACTTGGCAGCAGGTTTTCCCTGAGATGGGGGAGGCCTCAGACATATCTTTTTTTATTTCTGGGCTTCCTCCTCTAGTATGTGGGACTTCAGTGGCCATGACTAGGCCCAGCACATGAGGTTTAAAGTGGGTTATCCATAGCATCATGTGGGACTGAGATGGTTGCTGGGGGTGGGCCCCCTGGCTTGGGGCCATCCCTGACTCTTACTTGGACAGAAGAGCAGGGTGGGCCAGGCCCGGGGCGAAGCCGGTGGGCAGGTGGTGTCCATGTAGTGCACTGTCTGGAACCTGCACATGGACATGCTGGTTGGCTGCTGCCTCCACACTCCTTGGCACAGAGGACCATTTCCAACATCAGTCAGTTTCAAGGTGTATCTGTGCTTGGTACACAAATGACAAGAAGTCTGTTACCCAGATTGAAGCCAGTGGAGGGAGGAGCAGCTGGGGGCCTCGAAGGTTCCCCTAGGAGAAGATTTCTGTCCCTTAGGAAACATACATTAAAATTGTTTTATGATGGACAATTTTACTTAAACTGACAAACCAATAAATCACCCCTCACCCATGATCTACCTTGTCACATTTCCCACCAAAGGTAACTTTTCTTTCTATTTTTTTTTTTTTTTTTTTTTTGTAGTTTTTGGCCTGGGGCTGGGTTTGAACCCATCACCTCCAGTATATTGGGCCAACGCCCTACTCCTTTGAGCCATAGGCACCGCCCTAAAGATAACTTTTCTCTCTCTCTCCCTTCCTTCCTTCCTTCCTTCCTTCCTTCCTTCCTTCCTTCCTTCCTTTCTTTCTTTCTTTTCCTCTTCTTCTTCTTCTTTTTTTTTTTTTTTTTTAGAAAGAATCTTACTCTGTTGCCCAGGCTAGAGTGCTGTGGTCTCAGCCTAGCTCACAGCCACCCCGAACTCCAGGGCTCACGTGATCCTCCTGCCTTAGCATCGCAAGTAGCTGGAACTACAGGCACCTGCCACCATGCCTGGCTAGTTTTACCGTTTTTAGTGGACATGGGGTCTTGCTCTTGGTCAGGTTGGTCTCAAACTCCTGAGCTCAGGCATTCCACCTGCCTTAGCCTCCCAGAGTGCTAGGATTACAGGTGTGAGCCAATGAGGCTGGCCTGAAATTCATTTTAATGTAGTTTTAGACGCTTGATTTTACAGTAACCTTAAAGTTTGCCTTTTAGACATAGTTGCTGTTTGAAATATGCTTTTGTATCTCTGTCATGGTTCTCTTTCTTCTCTGTTTCTCTTATGTACAATGTCCTTCACTTATGAGGTATTGAAGATAGTGCTGTGTGCTAGTTATTTTTCTATCAAACAGAGATAATGTGAATTCCCACATTTTCTACTTTTCTTGGGTATTTCCTTTATTCATGTTTTGGAAGTGGTACTGGGTCTATGCTCACTTCCCTAGGAGGATATTTCTCCAAGACCCCGGAAAGCACTCAGATTTCTGCTGGGTTAGGGAGAGCTCAGGACGAGGAGGGTACGTGGGCTGGGGGCTTATCCTTTCGGCTTGGTTGGCCCCTAGCTTTTGATACATGTGTCTGCACTTGCTGGATTAATTTTCTCTGGCAAATGTCTGCTTTGGAAAATCATTTTCTAGGCTTAGTGCCTGTACCTCAGTGGTTAGGGCGCCAGCCACATACACCAGGGCTGGCTGGTTCAAACCTGGCCCAGGGCCGGGCGCGGTGGCTCACGCCTGTAATCCCAGCACTGTGTAAGGCTGAGGAGGGAGAATTGCTTGAGCTCAGGAGTTCGAGACTCGCCTGAGCAACCGTGAGACCCCGACTCATGAAAAAAATGGAAAAACCCAGCTGGGTGCAGCGGTGAGCACCTGTAATCCCAGCGGCTTTCGGAGGCTGAGGCAGCAGGGTGCCCACAGCTCAAGTCTGAGGTTGTGGTGAGCTACCACGCCCACTGCACTCTGCTCAGGGGCATAGGGTGGGACCCTGTCTCAACAACAACAACAAAAAAACCTGACCCAGGCCTGCTAAACGACAACTACAACAGAAAAATAGCCAGGCATTGTGGGGGGCGCCTGTAGTCCCAGTTACTTGGGAGGCTGAGGCAAGAGAATTGCTTAAGCCCAGGAGTTTGAGGTTGCTGTGAGCTATGATGCCACAGCTCTCTACTGAGGGTGACATAGTGAGACTCTGCCCCCCCAAAAATTTTTTGTTTTTTTTTTTAGAGACCGTCTCAGTTTGTTACCCTTGGTAGAGTGCCGTGGTGTCACAGTCATAGCAATCTCCAGCTTTTGGGCTTAGGCTATTCTCTTGCCTCAGCCTCCTGAGTAGCTGGGACTACAGGCACCCACCACAACACCTGGCTATTTTTTTGTTGCAGTTTGGCCGGGGCTGGGTTTGAACCCACCACCCTTGGTATATGGGACCAGCATCCTATTCACTGAGCCACAGGCGCCGCCTAAGACACTTTCTAAATGCACTTTTCTTCTCCTTGTGTGAACAGAGCTGATAGCTCTGCCTGTGGTGATTATTGGAGACTGTTAAAATCCCCCTGGAATTTGGGAAAACTCTCCTTTATTATCTCCCTGGGGATAGCTGGTGACCATGCCGTCTGGTCTCTGTACCTTGTTCCTACCTGCTGTGCCGATGCCTTGTTCTCATCTGACCCTACCTGGTGCATTTCATCATCTTGTCTGTGTGTCTTTGAACAGAACCACCTCGCTGTGTTTGCAGTGGTCCACCCCATGGCACCCAGCATAAGCTCCAGTGTGGCATCCAGCGCGGGGTCAGGCAGCTCCTCCCCCACAGCCGTGCCAGCCCTCTCTGCCCGAACCCTCCCACTGGGCCCTGCCAGCAGCACGGTTGAGGCCGTCCTGGGTAAGTCCAGCATCTTCTTCTTCTTTTCCTCACTTTCTTTTGCACTTAACGTTGTAAGCTTTTCTATTTCAGGACACATTGCCAAATACCTGTTTTTGTAGAAAAGCCAGATGCACCTTTTTTTTTTTTTTTTTTTTTTTGAGACAGAGTTTCACTTTGTCGTCCTCAGCAGAGTACTGTGGCGTCATAGCTCACAGCAACCTCAAACTCTTCGGCTCAAGTGATTCTCTTACCTCAGCCTCCTGAGTAGCTGGGTGCAGGGGGCTGCAGTACTCTTGGGTACTCTTGGCCTTTGCACCACAGGTGGGTGGGGGTGGCTACTGGGTTGCACCTATGGAGGGCTTGGCTTCCACAGATGCTTGGTGAGAGGCAGTATGCTCTGAAGTCCTATATTCCATGAAGACCAATGCCCAGCTGACCTGGCCTATAGCTCTGTCTTGACAGTGAGGGGCTTGGGGAGGGGCTGTCATCCATGGTGATTTACAGACTCTTTGTCCCTGGGTTGGGTGGGACAGTGGCTGCTGTACTGAGGGTGGTCAGCTACAGTACAGGTCCTTCTCTGCTGCTGGATGCTGGGGGAGGGGTGGGCATGGGTGGTGGCCTATGGGGCAGTGTGTGCCAGCATGGAGCAGCCAGTTGAGATACAGGTTTGGATTGATGCCAGCTGAGGAGACTGGTGGGGGAGACCTTCCAGTGGCCATTTGGATGGACCACAAACTGTGGACCTCAAAGGGACATCAGACAGCCTGGTCCCATGCCATGTCCATGAGGGAAGCCAGGCAAGCACTCCTGAGGCTCCCAGGATGGGTCTGTGGGTCCCTGGGTGCACACAGCTCTGCTCAGCCCCTGGGCCAACAGCTGCCACATGTGCTGCATCCTCATGGCCCTGTATGCCTTTGGGGCAGAGTCCTACCCTTCCCATTTTCCAAAGCACTGGGACCTTCTGAGGCCAGCATGTCTCCTCTCATCGCCTTGGTGTAGACCAGGGGTGGCGAACAAGTTTGACACAAAGAGCCAAAATTTTAAACTGTGAGAGTCAGAGAGCCACACCACGCAGTGACCTGCCAAAACAGACAAACACTCACACAAAAGCATATAATTTTAACAATAATATATT
>CAUYPK010053321.1:0-16338 GCA_963574355.1 Loris lydekkerianus | reverse complement strand
AGAACACTCAGACTACTTAACAAAAAGAAGCATGGCCACAAAATTCAAAAGATCAAATCAGCTGCCATTTGATCCTGCAGTTCCTCTACTAGGTGTATATCCAAAAGACCAAAAATCACTTTATAACAAAGATATTTGCACTGGGTCCTTCTTATACTTGTGTCCAGCCCCCAAGAGTTGTGCCATACTCTGTGACCACACATCCGCCTTTCTCAACCCATCCCCCCTCTTCAAACAACAATTTTAAATAAGTTAATTAATTAATGCATGATTTCTATATAAGAAAATAAATTAATTAGGTTATTAATTAAGGAAATGTCCTGTTTCCTTAATTACTAAGTTTGACATTTGGTATTTCTGCCATTTCACTTTGACACTTCTTGTTCTTTTTTTTTTTTTTTTTACTGTAAAGGAACATCCTCATTCTTTCAAAAAACATACTTTGGCTGGTGATTGTGTTTTAAATTTCTTTTAAGAGAAATTTTTGTGAAATCATGGATACGCCAAAAATTTGTGTTATGAGTTCCATCATGGAACCAATGCAGCATCGACAGCTCAAAAATTATCAAGGAAGTGTTTGGCAAGGATGTGGCTAATGAACACACAACATTTGAGAAGTTCCATTCTGGTGATTTTAATCTTAAAAATGAGCCATGCAGGCAATCTGAGACTAAGAAGGATAACAATGACCTCAAAACTGTACTAGAAGCAAATTCATCTCAACCTATGTGTGAATTAGTAGCAGAGTTTGCCATTACTATTCCAACAATATTGGGCCATTTGAAACAAATCAGCAAGGTAAAGAAGCTGGATAGATGGATTCCACATGAATTAAACAAATGTCAGAAGAGAAATCATCTACAAGCTTGTCTTTGTTTGCTGTCATTACATAAAGGTGAACCCTTCCTATACTATATTGTTAAATGGATTCTTTTTTGACAATTACTTTGGGCACAATGATTGGATAAAGATGAAATGAAATACAGACAAAAACTGAATAGTCACCAAAAAGAAGCTAATTATGTGTGTTTGTTGGTCTAGCATTGGCATGATCCACCACAGCATCATGAAACCTAGACAATAGATTCTTTTTTGTTCTTTTATATCTGATATTTTAAGTCTTCTATGTAGTGATATAAAATACCTCAGAATTTTAAAAAAGAATTCTGAAAAATTCTAGGTTGTCCTGGAATAGGATTTTCCTTCCTTCCTTTAGACAACTAATATTCATAGCTGATTGGTAAAATAATTAAGATTTTAAGTTCTCTTAAATCAAGGCAGCTTACAAGGCAGGATTAAGCCTCACAAAATTGATTCTATCTTGATGGATCCAAGTTGTTCTCTTATGTCCTGAGAACCCCAGCTTTTCATGAGAAGATTCTTGGCTGCTCAGAAGTTTTGGCAATCATGTAATTGCTTTTTCTGAGTTATATATGACAAAGTTTTTCTATAATAATAGGGTTTAAAGAGACCTCATGCTATCTCCACATCATCAGAGAACAAAGAAAGAAGTAAAACATGACTTTTTTTTTTTGAGACAGAGTCTCACATTGTCACCCTTAGGAGAGTGTCATGGTGATGGTGTCCTAGATCACAGCAACCTCAAACTCTTGGGCTCAAGTGATCCTCTTGCCTTAGCCTCCCAAGTAGATAGGACCACAGGCACCTGTCACAACTCCCAGCTATTTTTTTTTAGAAATGGAATCTGTCTCTTGCTCAGGGTGGTCTCAAACTCCTGAGCTCAGGCAATCCACCTGCCTCAGCCACTCCAAGTGCTGGGGATTACAGGCATGAGACTTTTTTGGAGTGATTACTCATCCAGTGTCTGACATAATGCTGGAAATATCATGTCAATCATTTTATTATGCTCACAAAAAAAACATGTATGAAAGTCTTAAGCACCATCATTTTATAAATTAGGCCCCGAGACTAGGGGAAAACAAAGGAATTTTCTCAAGGTTAGTCTGCTTGATGCAAGATAAAATTGTCTTTGAAGTTACACCTCTCTGACTCCAAAGAATATGACTCTCTTACCATACCACATCCCCTTTCCAACACTGTTGGTGTAACTAAGGACTGATTTTCTAGTTACGGGGTGCAGAAAGAAGCTATTTCTTTTCCTTCTAGGCAGTGATGTGTAGTGGTTAAAAGTGGGCTCCTGATCCCAGATATCTGTGACCACTTACTTTTCCTGTGAACTTGAATTTATAGTTTAATTTCTCTGCACTCAAATTTCCTCAAGTGCAACTGAGGTTGTTAATGGTCCCAGAACTTCCAAGAGGACTAAATGACTTTGCACCTATAAGAAGCTTTGTGCTGTAAGTGCTCAATAAAGGTTCATGTTGTAGTTACCATTGATATTGTTATATGTGAGGACTTTTCACAGAGGCATAACCACACACAGGGAATAGGGACAAGTGTGATTTAATGCTATGTCCTGTCCTTCTGAATCCTAATCGTAGAGAAGTGAAAAGATTCTTCAACCAAAAGTTATTCCTTATCAATGCACACAAGTTTATGCACAAGCAATGGCTGAGAAAGGTAGCTGCAGTTATTCACAACCTATGAGTCACTGAGAAAATGGAATCTTTCCTTGCTTGATTAGAGCAGGGAGAATGCATCTACCTGAAATTCCACATGTACAGAACTAAAAGCCTGAAGGGAGGATATGACCTATTGTCTTAAGCTTTCAGAGAGAGAGGGATGCCCTGTGCCCCCTGTTGGAAAATATCCAGGCTAACAAAACCATTCAATGTGGCAGGCTGTCCCAACAATCTTAGAGGATTTGAACAGTCAGGCAGATTATTCAAGCAGAGATTTTCCAAATATGTATAGTCAAAAGCCATTTATCGCTATAACATTTCAAGCATAGTATTGGCTCAAAGTATAGTTTGTCCTCTGTATCTGTGGGTTCTGCGTTTGTGGGTTCAACCAACCAAGGATAGAAAATACCTAGGAAAAAAAAAAGTCCACAAAGTTCCAAAAAGCAAAACTTGATTTTGTCACACTCCAAATACATTGAATCCATGCAAATTAAGTGATGAGTAAACATCATATTAAGTATTATTAGTAATCTAGATATGATTTAAAATATACCAGAGGATATGCATAAGTTATATGCAAATATAGTATTATGCCATTTAGATAAGGGACTTGAACATCTTTGGATTTTGGTATTCACAGGAAGTTGTAGAACCAATACTCTATTATTGGGGGATGACTAAATTGCACCACACAACTTTATACCTAAAGACTACTTTTTACCTAAAGCTTCCTTAGGGAGCATTCTGGTGACCAAATAAATAAAAGCTTGTTAAAAATTGATAGTTTGCTTTGGGCAACCAAAAGGTTTCTATAGCAGCCCTGAAGTCATTTTGCCTGCCCATATATCTCTATCTTGTCTTGGATATAATTTGTCATTGCTGGTTAATTATTGCTGACAGGAATTTGTTCCCATTTCAATATCTGTGTGTTAAGCTCACTTGATTAAAACAAACAAGACAACACAAAAAACCCCGAGGGTCATTGACTACTGAAATAAGAGAAAAATGAGAAATTAAAATTAACAAGGATTTCGACCTTGAAGTTTGGCCTCTCTTTGCAGAGTCTGGAATAACATTCAGGTATGGCTCCAGAATAATAAAAACACTTCTTCTCTCTAAATGGACCCCTGTTTGGATTGGATATCCACTGGACATATGTTAAGTACTCTTTGTCTTTCTTTCCTTTTCTTACTTTTTTTTCTTTTATTTTTTTTTTTTTTTTTTTTTTTTTTTTGAGACAGTCTCACTAGGTTGCTCTCAGTAGAGTACCCTGGCATCAGAGCTCACAGCAACCTCAAACTCTTGGGCTTAAGTCTCTTGCCTCAGTCTCCCAAGTAGCTGGGACTACAGGTGCCTGCCACAACACCTGGCTATTTTTGTTGTTGTAATTGTCATTGTTGTCATTGTTTGAACCAGGCCTGGGCCGGGTTCAAACCCACCAGCCCAGGTGTATGTGGTCGGTGCCCTAGGTGCTAAGCTACAGGTGCCAAGCCAGCCCTCTGTCTTTCTGTTGCTCTTATTATCTTTATTTTTCAGATCCTCCTCACCCCCCAATTCTAACTGAACTCTATTATCCTTCTGTTCTTCAGTTTAGTTTTCTGGGAAAGACGTTGGTAGCCCCAGTTCATCAGCACCATCACTGCTTGAGCAAAGCATTTGCACCTGAAGAGCTGACAGCACCACAAATTTGCACTTGCTCAGGGGTCCCCATTGGACCCCAAGGCTATGGCCTTAAAAGCTGAATTCCCAGCACAGAGCTCTAGACCAATGGTTCTCAACCTTCCTAATGCCATGACCCTTTAATACAGTTCCTCATGTTGTGGTGATCCCCAACCACAAAATTATTTTAGCAACAAAAATAATTTTGTAAATTATTTTGTAATTGAAGATAATTCTGTAAATTTACTCATTTCAGCTCATAGCTGAATTCCCAGCACAGAGCTCTAGACCAATGGTTCTGAACCTTCCTAACGCCATGACCCTTTAATATAGTTCCTCTTGTTGTGGTGACCCCCAACCATAAAATTTGGTTTTATGAAGCCTGGACACAGGCTTCATCTACCAACTGGTGCTGAGTGTAGTGGCTTCCAAAGGCTGGCAGCCTCCTTATTTACCTAGTGCAGTAAAGGAAATAAAATTACTCTTGTGACAATTTAAAGGGTTGTTTTAGAAACAAGAAAAAAAAAAATAAAAATTACCAACTAATATAAGCAGCATATGATTTACATGTTTATTCTACATCTCATAACAATGGAATTTTTACTCCTTGAATTTCTTTTATCTATTCTAGTAATCGGCAGTTTTTCCCTTTAAAGGGCCAGACAGTATATATTTAGGTTTTGTGGAATTTGCTGCAACTAATCAACTTTGCTGTTGTAGTGACAAAGCAGCCATAGGCGAAATGGCTGTGGTGGTGTGCCAATAAAACTTTATTTACAAAAACAGCTGTGTTTGGCCCCTGGGCTATAGTTTGCTGACCCCTGATCTTTTCCAGTGCAATGTGCATTCCTGCTGTGCTCACACCCCATCACACCCTCCACACACATTTTGTACATCTGTATTCCCTTCTTGCACATATTGCGTAGCTCACTAATCCAGAGAGTGCCTGATTTTGCTGAATGGCAATGGGCGTCCTCTGTTGTGAAGACATTTAGTTCTTTTAAGTAGAGATGAAATATGAATTGCCTATAGGAAAACTGATGTTTCAGAATCATCAACAAATGCATGCATTTGGGAGTGATTTCTAGCTTTCTAAAATGGAATGTCTTTCTCCTAGGAATGATGGGAATAGCACTCCAGTCACACAAAGCATGCACATGTGCTCAGGCATAGACACTTTGCTGAAAATCAGAATTATGATGCTCTCTCTTGCCAGCACTGTGAGAAGTGGGGTGGGGAGGGGTAGGAAACATAGCATATTCTTCGACAACTGCCACAACTCTGTTGTTCTCTCCTAGAATTAAGTTATTTTTTGAGCCACACGCTCTAAAACTGGGCTGTCATTTCTATGTCCTAGGGTATGTAAGTACCACTTTACCTTTTAGAAAGCAGATTTTAAGCAATCCCAGGTATAAGATTTCTCTTCCCAAGTGGTAGATCTGTAAATGATGCCTATGAGCTTGTTTACTGGCTAAATTTTATTCCAACCGTGAACTACTTATTCTAAATCTTGTAACAATTGTTCCTTCTTTACACTTTTGTCTGCTCTTCTTACTTTCTATAAGTGATTACTGTGGTATTTGATTCTAGTAGAAATAAACCTTCACTGGGTATGAGATGGAGGGAGATTACGATGTGTTTCGATTCACGGGGACCCCCTGCCTGAGGTGCTTCAACTTGTAGAGACCACAGGAGATCCAGCAGGTCTGCGTGTCCCCTCTTTGGAGGAAGGAGCTTGCCTGTAGTTTTAGATTCTGCATAATTGCTGTGTTTATCCAGAATGTCACTCTGTGAACTTTTCTCAGGGTAATAATGTGTGTGAGTAACAGGGGACACTGAGAGAAAGAAGAGAGGAAAGAGCATCCTTTATATCTCCTCATTGTTGTTAGAACTTACATAACAGTTTTCCTACAATTTCTTTGCACTGTTCCCGGTAATATCTGTGAAATAAAATAGGTTATGATATGACATACCTACTATGATTAATAATAGTAGGAAAATGTAAAAGGGTATTTTAAGTGACAGAAATTATAAACTGAACTGTCCATATTCAGGGATACTTTAGAGATACTAATAAACTTTAGGAACATTGAGAATTGCAGTTGGGAAGATATGAGTCTAAAGACTTACGAGTATCTCCTTGGATCTGAACAAACCCACTAATGGGGTGGGTAATCTGCCTTTACTGAGGTCCTCAAGAAACTTAATTATTTATGCGTTTTGTCCACGGGCTCCTGAGCACTTGCTTGGTATTAATTTCTCAGATATCTCTCCTGTGTGCGCCAGTTCAGAGTCCAGTCTGGGTGAATTCACATTGTGTTGTTTTTTTCCAAATCTGTGGTAGCATTATTTTTTTGTGAAGATTGGGGAATGAAACAATCATCAAAACTCCCAAGAAGCTTTCAGATTAAAGCAAAGATAGATAACAGAGTGATTACAACACAATGTGGTAACTAATACAAGGGAGGTTAACCCCGCTGGGTTCTCTAGAAAAACAAAGGAGGGAAACCCCACGCCTGGGAATTGTGGTAGGTGGGAGGAGGTAGTAAAAAGCTTCCTCCTCATGGAAATCCTAGGTCTAAATGATACGCTTACAGCTTGGCGGATGGGGTAAAGGTAACAAGGAAGCTTTCCAGGTAGAAGGAAGAAAATGTACAGTCACTTGGAGGGAAGGGGAGGATGGAGAACCAACAGCAGCCTCAAGCACAGTGTGGGAGGCAATGGTAAGAGAAAAGCCTCACTGGTTAAGGCAGGCCCAGAGCCTGAGAGACAAATTTATCCTTCTGCAATGACAGCCCCATCTGATTTTTGCTCAGACTAATAACTTAGGAGCCATACCTGATCTAATTTTCTTCCATCAGCAGGAATAGCAACCTTGGTCATTTTCCTTTACATATTCATCCATTCTCTAGTTATAAAAAAACTTATTTTTGAGGTATTTTCCAGGTGAGGTCAAGGTTAAATAAATGTTTATGAAGGAAGTAAGAGCACAAGACATGTTTAAACTTTGGAGCCAGACACAGTTGGGTTGGTGTCTTGGTTCTACCTTTCACCTTATGACTGTGTGACCTTGGGGAGGTCTCTTAGGATCTTCAGACCTTAGCACATAAGAAGCTAATGTGCTACTCAGAGTGCCTGCCACACGATCATCAAAAGAAGTTCCTATCTTCTCTTTCCATCCCAGCTACCATTCCTCTCTTGAAACTTTTCTTATTGCATTTTATTTTGTTTTGAGACAGAATCTCGCTATATCACCCTGGGTAGAGTGCTGTGGCATCATAGCAACCTCAAACTCTTGGGCTTAAGTGATTCTCCTCCCTCAGCCTCCTAAGTAGCTGGGACTACAGGTGCCCACCACAATGCCCGGCAATTGGTTTGTTGTAATTGTCATTGTTGTTTGACAGGTCCGGGTTGGATTTGAACCCCCTAGCTCTAGTGTATGTGACTGGCACCCCAGCCACTGAGCTACAGGCACTGAGCCCTACCTCTTCTATTTGACTTTGTGTTCTTTATGGGCCAACACTATTGCTAGTACTTTTTTGCCTTTTTCTTTTTAATATAAGGCACTTTCTGGATTTCTGTTTCTACTTTGGTTCCGTTTTAATTTGCATGAGAGGCCTGTGCAGACTGCCTTCTGAGTGCAGGAGGGAGAGTGGATATTTTCTCTTTCAACATCCTTTCAAGGAGGGAGAGAGATTAGGAAAGAGCACAGATGTAAGGCTGACTGAAGTGAGGGCATGTGCTTGAGTCCCAGGTCTGTTCCTTTTAAGTTGTCCCATTAACCTCCTAAGTTGAGCCTTGGTTTCCTCGTCTGTGAAGTGAAGATAATCTTCTTCCACACTGTCCTGCCTACAGGATCATTTCTGGACATTTGTTTCAATCAGTTTTCAATCTCAGCGCCTACTCACCCATGTACATAGGGATGTCCTCAAATCTGTGGTAGCATTATGGAAACCATCTCCTTCCCTTCATTCCTAAATGTTCTTCCCAACTGATTTCATTCTGTTTCCACTATCTTCTTTGTCTCTTTATGGTGCTTGTGTGAGATTGATTTACTAAGGCAGTCTGCTTGCTTTGTAATTCTGACTTCATCCTACGCACCATGATTCACATTGCCCTGGCCTTCATGGAGAACAAGCCTGGGGTGAGTCTTATCCCATTTCCACTGCCACCTCCAGATGAAGGTCCAGGACTAAGTTTCTACAGTCAACATCTTTTCCTCCAGAGGGATCATATTTTACACATATTATCTGGTTTCACTTTGATGATGTAAGCAATTAAATATGTTTTAAAGAGGATGATTTAGATTCTAAATACAGTTTTGATGGCATTCTATAAATTGTTTCAGATATTTCTTTCTGTCATGACACACACTTTACTTTAGTTGAAACACCTGTGTATGTCCTATCTTCAGTATGACTATAACTCATGAATGTCTCTGACAGCAATAATGAAATTTAGTAAACTCAGTTCAGTTTAATTGAGGTGTCATCTGCTTTTTCCATAAACTTAAGCAAGACATGTCAACAATTATCCCAATGGCATAGTGTTCTATTCCAGATTATTGGGCTCCTCAATGGAGCGTTCTCTTGTTTGGGTGTTGGTAAGGAACTGATTTGAGAATGCAGACTTGACAGCTTGTTTTGTCACCACCCTGAGCAGGAAGCATGTGTGTATGGAGTAAAAAACATGTTGGACCTTTCTACCTCTGACAGTGGGGCTTGCTCTGTACTGTCACACTCAGCAGGACCAGATGATGTGGTAAACACTGGCTGCTCTGTCCTGCAAGCTCACAGTGGAGGGTGAGCTACTACCCGAGACCCCAGCCTTGCATGGCCTTTTATACAAACCGAGCAAATCGTTCTCTGAATGGAAGAAGCAGAACTCTGTTAGTCACATTTGCAAGGTCAAGGAAGGTCACTAGGCAGAGACATTGTGATCTTCAGCAAAGAGGGTGATCCAGAAAGAAGAATGACAGGCTCTAGCTAAATGAGTGTTTCCTCCTCCTCTCCTGCTCCCACTTCCCATTTCTTATCCAGTTGTATCTCCTTCCTTCCTTTCTCTCTCTTTTGTCCCAGTTTTTCTCTTTGTTCTTTACTCTCCCTTTTTCTTTTCTTTTCCCTCCTTTCTTTTCTCCCTCTCTATTCTTCCAGAATTCTTTATGTGATACATAAATCAAGTGGATAAAGAGCCTTGGCCAAGATAAAGATATGAAAGAAGCTAATTTCCTTCAATTTTCTGCTCTTTGAAAGCTGGACATGGCAGGTGACTGTTGTCCAGAGAGCAGGGAAGCATCATTTCTATCCAGTGCTTGGGGAATGTGGTCAACTTGTGTTGATGGGGTAGACAGGACGGTGTATACAATTTTGCATCTGGCAAGACGGAAGGAAGGAAGGAAGGAAGCATGTGCCACGTAGCATGCACTAGGTTTCCTACACTGCCTCAAATCATTGTCACAAGTAAAAAGAAGTTCATTTATACCTCCTTTGCTCAACTGCTCAGTCAACTATAGATAATGTCTTCTGTAAAGCCACTTTCATCACTTCCCTAGTCTCACACAAAGGCAGATTACTTTTCTACGCCACCCCACTACACTCACATGGCAATTGGTTCATAGTTCTTAAACACCTGCCACAGTGTTTCATATTTATTTTTACATGCCCATCTCACCAGCTGGATTGTAGGACTTACAAAATTCTACCTTATTCATCTTTATAGCCAACGTGTGATTCTCATGGGGCATGCAGCAGGGAACCCAATAAACATAGATGGTATTTTACGCTGATCTTAAATTTTTATTTTGTTAGAGGTGGAACTGTTATGATTTATTCCAATGAGTGGTGTTGGAAGATTTATATAAATACTTTTTTGTGCTTTAGAAAGGCATATTTTCAACATGTTAAAAGTATTTGTAAGTTCTTAGCATTATACATGATCCTTTTGACACATTCATTTCCAGGGCCTATATTCTAAAATATAGCATATAGATAGAAAATTTAAAGTATAGTAAGGTCCACTCATCATGAAAACATTTTAACTGAAACAAATAGTTTGTTACTCACAGTTTCTACAAGGAAACAGGGTTGCCATATCATGAGGAAGCACAGGAAGAAGACCAAGGGCCTGTCAGAAGCAAAGAAGGGGGAACTGTGGCCAAGAGCCTTTTCAGGTAGTTTCAGTGGGAAGGAATGGATGAAGCATGGTAAACAGGTCTGAGGTTGACTATTTGAATAATTTCAGTGGCCCCTGGGATGTAGGAGCTGTTTCATGTTGTCTGATCCCTGGCCCTGAGATGATTAGAGCATGTGGATAGTGGTATTGAGTGTGAGAGCCCAGTTTTCTAGCAAGGGCTAGAAATAGAAAAGAAAAGATCTGATTAATACAGCTTATGATGCCAAAAGAAATTCACTTTTTTCTAGTGGTGAATGGGCGGGTAGAAAAAAACAGCAATCTCTGCAGTTGTCTTGATAAAATTGCTGTTACAAGACAGGAACGATTGCCATGAGGTGGTTAGGTCATAAAGTCAACCTAACTATTGCACATACTTTTATTGGAGACTGTGTACATAGACACCATGGAGACTTGAGAATTCCCCAGGATCTTCTATTCAATTCGGCTGTGACCAGATGCTCAAATCCCTCTCCTTGTGGGTCATGTATGCATTATGTGGATTCATCTTCCAGAGATCCTCTATGCTTCTGCCCCTGTGGAATCATTATTGTTTTTATCTCTTGGTACTAACCCCTTCATCTTCTCCGATCCTGTGGCTCACTCGCTACTGAGGCACACTTATTGCCAAACCCCTGTTGCTGTCACTGTGGAATAGGAAACAAATTGCTTTTACTGCTGGGTGATAGTTTGTTTTTCTTCATGGGTAAGGAAATGGATAACATCAGTATATGATTGTCATGGATCAGTAATTAATCTCTCCTGCCCTTTGTTTAGGTAAAAGAGATGAGGCTTAAAAGGCACACAATTTTTAAATGACAAAAGGATGACTTGACAAGTCTTTCTGTCCTTAGAGCTAATGAACTGTTTAGTGTACCCAATGCTCAGTACTAAATGCTAGAAATCACCATGGATTTGCAAAACAGGCCAGTTTTTTCGATGTGCACTTTTAAGGTGTGTCCTAGTGATAAATTTATGTCAACTCTTCCTGTCCCACTCTGGGAACTTGTTAAATTTTTCTTCATAGACTCAGTGAGTCAGGATTTTCCATTTTTATTTATGAAGTAAGGACGTCTGTGGGTATCCTCTGTCACTGAATAAATCAATGTGTTTTCCAATTAGACCTCTACTCTGCTGGAGAATGCTGACTGGCATTTTTTGTACAGGTAGGGCTAATTGACAAGATTTATACAGGGTCAAGAGTTGGAGAGCTGTTAGGCTGACGATATCAAAATGAGGCATTTCATTTTGTTTCTTTCCTTTCTTATCATTTTTTTACATCCCTAATAGATGCACAATATTCTATTTGAAGTATAGTTACAAGTGCACAAGGCTTTTCTTCATAGAAATAATTGTAGTAATGCAAAGTTGGAAATAAAATCAATGTCCCTCTGATTCCAGCATATGACAGAATATTCTGCAACCACCTAAAAGGACTAGCTAAACCTATGAGCACTAATATTAATAATGCCCACGATTTTTCACTTTATTGTGAATTTTAATTAATGGCTTATCATAAATAAAAATAGATGAGCCATAACTACATGTAACAATATGTTTGAATCTTTTTAACATAATGCTAAGTACAAAAAAAATCTAGACATAAACAGAATATATGGTGTGATTTAAGTTACATAAAGTTCAAAAATAGATACAACTTTATTTTATAAAATTTCCTCATGGTATAAATTTATAAACTATGAATTTTTGTGTATGTATTACATTTTGATATAAAGTTTATTTTACATTTTTAGAAACAACACTTGTTATTGAAAATAAAATTTTCCGTATTGATCAAATATCTTCAACTCAATATATTTTGTACATGAGTATATCTTTGACAGGATTTTTATTTTATTAGACATAACTGTACATTACTGCATTTATGGGGTACAATGTGCTGATTTTATGTACAATTTGGAATGTTTACAAACTAACATATCATTCACCTCACCTATTTAATTTTTGTGTTTAGACATTTATACTCTACTATTAATATATTTGACATGCATACTTACAATATGCCCAATAGGTGAGGTCCCACTGATTACCCTCCCTCCACCTGCCCTCCCCTCCCCTTGCCCTCCTCTTCTCTCCTTCTTTCTGGGCTATAATGTTTACATGGATGGAGCTGAATCATATTCTTCTTAGTAAAGTATCTCAAGAATGGGGGTAAAAAAAGGAAAAAGATACTAAATGTACTCAATACTATTATGAAATCAATATATAATTACCCATACCTTCAGATGAAAGATAAAATATAAAGTTTATTTTAAAGGGGAAGAATTTGAACTTAAAAACATAAAAGACTGGGCCACTTAGCAACAGGGACAGTAAGTGAAAAGCTATTCTTATATTAAGTAAGAAACATAGTTAATAAAGGCCATGAGCAAGTTAGGGTTCTGGGGAAATACAAACTGTGAGCATGGATGAATCAGGAGACATTACATTAAGTGAAATAAGCCAGGAACAGAACAATAAATACTGCATGAGCTCACTCACATGGGGAACCTGAAACAGGTCATCTCATGGAGGTGCAGAATAGGATGGATGGTGGTTACCAAAGCTTGGGGAAGACATTCGTCCAAGAAGGCATCATTGTGAGCTCTAGAGTCCTATTGTGCATCCTAGTGACTATAGTTAATGACAATATTTTGTATTCTTGAAACATGTGAATAGAGTGGGTAAGTGTTCTCACCACAAAAATAACCATGTGAGCATTTTTGTTAATTAGCTGGATTTAACCATTTCACAATGTATGGATACTTCAAAACATCATGTTGTACACAAGAAATAAATACAATTTTATGTGTTAATTTAAGAAATGAACAAATGTTTGGAAAAAAGAAAACAAGCAAATAAACAAATTATTAGCCAAGAGTGAAAACTAGGGAACCAAACCAGGCTGCAGAGGACTGGGGACAGCAAAGTGTCCTAGGGGAGGAACCAACTCTGCTATTTTATTTCCAGCTATAGTTTGCATGTATCCTTACAATAAATTTTTCAGAAACCAAATTTAAAATGAATTATATTGAATGTTAACAGCACTGGTAATTAATAAAGGAGGTGACATATTTATTATTATTATTCAAGAAAATTCATGTATGACTGTACCTGAAACCAATGAGTTGATTACTCCTTAATACTTCATGTTCCCTATGAACATGAGCTCTTAGACATCATTTGTTTTTAAATGATGTAAATTTTATCTTTTAAATCCAGTTTTCATAATAGGTTACTTAGCAAATTCTATCATGATACATTTAAAAAATAGTAATAAGAATATAATGCAAACCAATGACTTTTTTTTTTTTTTTTTGAGATAGTGTCTCACTATGTTGCACTTGGTAGGGTGCTGTGGCATCATAGCTCACAGCAACCTCAAACTCTTGGGCTTAAGCAATTCTCTTGTCTCAGCCTCCCAAGTAGCTGGGACTACAGGCGCCTGCCACAACGCCCAGCAATTTTTGTTGTTGTTGTTGTTGTTGTTGTCATTGTTTAGCAGCCCGGTCCGGGTTCGAACCCACCAGCCCTGGTGTATGTGGCCGGTGCCCTAACCACTGAGCTACAGGTGCTGAGCCAAACCAATTACATTTTATAATCACCCAGAAAGAAATAAGCCCTGTGCTCAATAAATGCATTATGCAAAGCTTCTCATTTAGTTCATTTAATCTTCTATGATCCACAAAGGAGGATATTTTTGAGCATCATACCTTCTTCACAGATATATTAAATAAAATTAACCAAAGTCAGATCAATAGTCAGAGAGGAAGCCTGGAAACAGATCTATGTCATCTGACTCTGAACCCACACTGTCCAATATGGTGGCCACTGAGGTGAGAGCTGACCACATGAAACAGGACTGGCCTGAAATGACCGAGTATGAAATGCACACAGGATTTTAAAGACGTATAACAAAAAGTGTGAAATATTTCATTAATATTTCATAGTGATTCCATGTTGAATTGACATGATTGTAGATATGTCAGGGCAAATTAAATTTATAATTAAAGCAAAATTCTCTATTATTTATTTATTTAGTTATTGATTGTTTCTTTTACTGCATCAGCTAACAATCTCTAGATACTTGAATTACATTTTTATTGGACCATGATGGTCCAGACTGGATGCTGTCCTTTTAGACTAGAGGTTCTGGATCTTAGCTGCCTTAAGTATATTTGAACAAATACAGATCCAGAGTCCCAATGTTGGAGACTTAAATCTCCTCCTCCGGGCTAAGTCACAGATGTGTTTGAGAAGTGCCATACATGTTTCTAGAGTATAGCCAGGAGAGAGAAAACCACTGCCTGCAGTCCAGAGGCCTGCCGGGTGTTATCTGATATCCACCTGACTCAGCATGGCCTCTGAGGGGGTCGTTACAATATACACAAGACACTTGCAAACAGGCACAAGGCTCTGCAGCGAGCTGACTATGCTAATGATGTTTACAACTCTTGCTTGTCCACCACTAATAACTGGGCAAAGGAATTAGATTCCTGGGGCTTACATCTCACTTGGCTGAGGGAGACAGACATCCATTACTCCAATCTGGGGACAGCTGTGTGTTACTTTGGGCCTGAATGTTTTCCTGTGATTCAAGGTTGAAAAGCTTTTAGTGGGTTAGACTTCCCACTCTATCAAAATAGTTCTGATTGCCAAGAAATTCTTCTGGATTCCAAGTTATAGATTTTGCCCTTAGAATGTGACTTTGATAATGAACAGTTAATCCTAAGTGACAAAACCTGGGGTTGAGGGTAAGGATTGGGTGACAGTTATTATAGATTCAGGATAAATGCAGTTCTCAGAACTTTAATGGTGAAATCAGAACCACAGAACTGGTTTTACCTAAGCATTGAGAACTCATCGGATTTATTTTAATGCCATTTACTTTTTGCTTATAATTTGTGGAAGAAATAGCACTTGGAAAGCCATTGTATTGTTAAATATAGGAATGAGAAGACACAGGACTTTGCACTATTTTTCAAAATACATCTTACAGCATTCACTTATCTGCAGTCAGCCAGAGCTGTAAAGTTTGGGAAAGGAGTGATGGAGATAAAGGATTATTACAGGGAAGGTTTATATTTGGTAAGGGATGTGGGAGAAGAAAAGGAAATTGCAGGTGGAGAATAAGCATGTTTATGAATTAAACTTATTTCTCTTTGATATCTAATTTAATGGGTAGTGCACAAGTGAAAGTATTTTGCATGGAAACAAAATATAATCTAGAGTGTCATCATTTAACTGCAAATTAATTATTTGACCTTTCAAAATATTTTAAAAGGTATCCTTTCCACTGTCAACTGCAAAGAGCAACAGAATTGGCACCCTCCCTGCTCCCCAAGAAATGGTTTCCTTTATTATTCCATCAGACAGAAGACCCACGGGTAAATTTGCTTAGCCCTGCTACCCATAGCTGTTGAGTTCAACAAAAACCTGTAGAGTACCTACCCAGTGCAGAGCCAGCACCAGCCAGCTGCAGCAATCCAGAATCCCCTGGAGGTGCTTCAGAGAAACAGATATGTGTCTTATTGGTACAAAACTATTCAGTTATGAAAAAGGTGCAAAAAGGATGTACAAGGGAAACTTGCAAAAATTTTAAGACTTGATAGTATTTTATTCTGAGTTTTGATTTTTTTTCTCTCTCTCTTTTTTTTTTAAACAGAAGAAAACATGTTTTATGGGTTTAAGTACACATAACATAAACTTTAATGTTTTTAACAATTATTTATTTATTAATTATTAAATCATCGCTGTGTACATTAATGCGATCATGGGGCACCATACACTGGTTTTATATGCCATTTGACATATTTTCATCACACTGGTTAACATAGCCTTCTTGGCATGTTCTTAGTTATTATGTTGAGACATTTACATTCTACATTTACTAAGTCTCACATGTACCCCTGTGAGGTGCACCATAAGTGTGGTCCCAGCAATCACCCTCCCTCTGCTCATCCTCCCC
>CAUYPK010053316.1:0-15865 GCA_963574355.1 Loris lydekkerianus | reverse complement strand
TGCCAAGTCTCCGCCCTGTGGATGCTGTTTCCTCATCACCTTGTGCCCTGGGGTCTGCATAGCTTTCCCTCCACTGACCACTCATCCATCCATCCATCTACTGCTGGAGTCCGCCTTGGGGGCAGGAGGGATCTCGTGTGGTCAAGGGGGTGGTGTGGCCTGGTCAGAGAGTCCAATTTGTAGACAAAAAAGAACTTTGTATTGACAAGCAGAAGGGATTTGCTGGTGTGCACCAGCCTGGGTGTAACTGCGTGCATGTGCCTGTGTGAGTGTGTGGGTTTATGGACCACAGGAGGAGAGTGAACCCCCGGGCCCCTCGTGAGCTCAGCTGTCAGCCCGGGCAGCAGAGGGTCTGGCAGCTGTGGCCCGGGGCTTTGCAGCTGGTGGCCTCTGACGGGCAAGGTGGCAGAGGTGTGGATGAATCACAGACGTGTGTCTGCGGCCCACGGGGAGCTCTCTGACAAACGCTGTTAATCTCCGGGTGGGGTGGGGGTGGGGCGCCACTCCATATGGGCACGCCTGGGTGATCAGTCCCTGTCGATGCTGCCCTTCATGGGACACGCGCCTTCCTCTGACTGATGGAGCCTTTCTGGAGGCTCACGGCAACTGCGAGCAGGTGCAAGCTCGGATGCCAGAACGCCTCCGCACCTCTCATGGTTCATCTGCCTACAGCTGACAAGCGGGGAAGGGCGGCTTTGAAGTGGTCCTCAGGACTAAGTCACATCTCTTCTGCCTTTCTGGGGCCTCCCCCAGCTAGACATGCTCTCGGCACTTTAAAGGTATGTCTCTTAACAACACAGGTGTGGTGGCTGAGAGTGCCTCCTCACCTCTGGACCTGTGCCCCCTGTGCTCCACCTGCTCCTCTGGGAGCCCCAGGGAAGCCAGGTATCTGCAGCCTCCGCCCTGCCTGCGGTTGCCCTGTGCGATGCAAGCTCAGTGTGGGCCTGGGTAGCCTGGGTTCCTGGACAGAAAATAAGAAAGGTCTAGTATCATAGGTTGATGGGCATTTGGGCTGCTTCCACAACTTGGCAATTATGAATTGGGCTGCATTAAACATTATGGTGCAAATGTCTGTTGTGAAATGATTTTTGTTCATCTGGGTAGATACCTAGTAATGGAATTGCAGGATCAAACAGTAGGTCAACTTTTAGTTCCTTGAGAAGTCTCCATACTTTCCAAAAAGACTACATTAGTTTGCAACCCCAACAGCAGTGTAGAAGTGTTCCCCCCTCTCCATGTCCATGCCAGCATCTGCAGTTTGGGGATTCTGTGATGTCGGCTAATCTTAATCGTGATATATGTATACCACAGAATGCTATGCAGCCATAAAAAGCTGGAGACTTCATGTCTTTTGTGTTTACCTGGATGGAGTTGGAACACATTCTTCTTAGTAAAGTATCTCAAGAATGGAAAAAAAAAAAGTATCTAATGTACTCAATACTAATATGAAACCAATATATAAATGCTTATACACTACTCATATGAATGATAAAACACAAATATAGTCTAGCAAGGCGGAGGGATGAGGAGTAAGGGGGGGAGGGGGAGGACAGTTGGTGGGAGGTGGGCATTTCATGGGCTCTCACCTAATATGCATGATGCAAGTGTATTTAGCATGCCCCCCCCCCCCATGGTGAGGGGCTCTCCTACAACTTGAACCTTACCTTGGAAGTGAGAACAACATAACCTAAAAATTTGTTGCCTCTCATTAATTTGAAATTAAAAAAAAAAAGATTCTGAATCATTAAGAACGACTGGGTTGGGAGCTGACTTTACAAGAGAAGTTTCTCCAAATTAACTCCCATGTAAATAAAATGCTTCAAAAGAATAATAAAAATTGCTCATTTGAAGCTTGCATATATAAGTAATAGTCAGCAATAATCACAGTTATTAGGAATAAGCTTCTCTCACTGAGGGTCTTCTAAGTCACTGCAATGTTTAGCATTGCAGGTGTGCAATGACAACTATAGGCAGGTTCTCTTGGCCGTGTTAGTGTTTGTGGATTCTTGGTGACAACGCTCCTGTCCCCTGCACTGGGGGCCCTGCCCGCACCTGCCGGGGTCCACTCAGCTTCCTGAAGTGCAGCTCTGTGCACTCCAGAAACCATAAGGTGCTACCACCTGTTACGTCCAGTCCAGAGCCTGATGTCCCCCTGCTCGCCACCACTGCCTGTGCACATCTCCCTGGTGGAGCCTGATTCCTTGGTGTCTCCTACAGAAGGTCTCGTCACTGACCTTATTATCTTCTTTACCTGAAGCACTCTCATCTCTGCTCTCCCCCTGACCCCAATTCTACCTTGTTTTAAGGGTCCACATCTCTGTGTCCCTCCTCTGTGGAAGAACAACTTCCATGAACATGGGACGCCTTTCCATTTATTTCTTACATCTTTAATTTCTTTCAGCAAAGTTTTATAAATTTCCTTTTAAAGATCTTTCACCTCTTCCACTAACTTTTCCCTAAGTATTCCATTTTTTGGTAGCTATTGTAAATGAGATTGTTTCCTTGATTTCTTTTTCAGATAGTTCGTTGTTAATGTATAGAAACACACTGGTTTGTGTGTGTAGATTTCACATACTGCAAATGTGCTGAATTAGTTTATTAGAAGATTACTTTATCAGCAAACAAGGACAATGGTACTTCTTTCTGTCCTACCTTTTATTTCTTTGTCTTGCCTCCCTGCTCTGGCTGGGGCTTCTAGTACTGTGCTGAAGAGCAGTGATGAGGGTGGACATCCTTGTCTTGCTCCTCATCTTAGAGGAAAGGCTTTGAGCCTTACAGCATCAAGTATAATGTTAGCAATGGGTTTGTCATACATGGTTTTTATTATGTTCTGATATATTCTTTCTGTATAAAAATAGACATATTGACCAATAGACCAGAAAGGAGAAACCAAAAATTAACTCACAAATGTATGCTCGATAGATTTTTCAACAAAACCACCATGAATACCCAATAGGAAAAGGACAGTCTCTTCAATAAAGGTTGCTAGAAAAACAATGTCCACACACAGATGGATGAAATTGGGCTCTCATATCTCACTCCGTGCAAAAATCAGCTCAAAATGAGCTAAAGACTTAAATACAAAACCTTTCTAAACCTCCTAAATAAAAAAAACCACACGAAAAACTGTGACATTGGTCTGGCAATGATTTTTTGGATTTGACCTCAAAAGCTCAGGCAATAAAAATAAAGATAGACAAATGGGATTCCTCAAACTAAAATGCTTCTGCACAGCAAAGAAAACAATGGAGAGTGAAGGGGCAACCTGCAGGAGGGGAGGAAATATTTGCAAACCACACACCCAGTAGGGATTAATATCCAAAACATAAGGAACTCAACTCAACAGCAAGAAAAGAAATAACCCCATTTACAAACAGGCAAAGGATCTGAATAGACATTCTCAAAATAAGAGACGCAGATATTCGACAAACATGTGAGAGAATGCTCACCATCAGTAAGTATTAAGAAAATGCAAATTAAAACCAGAAGATAACACTTCACACCTGTCAGACTGGCTATTATCAGAATGATGAAAGATAAATGCTGGTGAGGGTGTTGGGATATAAATTGGTACAGCCATTATGGAAAACTCTATGGAGGGTCCCCCAAAGGCTAAAAATAGAACCACGATGTGATCAGCAATTCCCCTACTGGGTGTACATCCAGATGATTTGGGGTCAGTATGTTGAAGAGCTGTGCAAACCCCACCTTCATTGCACCACTATTCACAGCAGCCAAGTTGTAAAGTCAACCTGTGTCCCTATGGGGGTGAATGAAGGGATAAGGGGGTGTGGTGTGAGGAATACTATTCAGCCTTGTCAAAAAGAAAGAAATTGTATCCCTGTGACAGTGGGAACGATCCTGGAGGATGTTTCGCTGAGCAGAATGAGCCTGACACAAGAAGACAAAGCCTGCGTGTTCTCACTCAAAAGCCGAACACCCAGAAGCAGGGAGCAGAAAGCGGTGCCAGAGGGGTGGGGGACAGGCAGGTGTCTGGGGCAAAGCCCTAGTTATGAGGAGGAACAATTGTTAAGTATCTGCAGGGACGGATGTGACACTTGGCCTGACTCTATCATTCCACACTGTGCACATTTATCATGCCCCATAAACATGTGCAATTATAATTTGTCATTGTCCAGTAAAGATAAATGAAGTAAATCACACATGCAGAAGTTAAACACCTCAAATCCTAAACTTGGGCTTCTAGAATGTAGCTCCAAAGAGCAAGAGCTTAGAAGGGAAAGCCCGGGGTTCCAGTCTGCCTGACCCATCATCTCCGAGCAAATGATCAAGCCGAGCTTCCAAGTCAGGGGAACATCAGGGCCATGTCAAAATGCGGCTCCAAGGGCCGGCGCCTCTCGTCCCCATCTTGTGGCTGCATCTAGAAACAGACTCCTTGGCCACAGCGTAATCCCAACCTCGTCCCAACAAAACCTGCATGCTGCTGGCTGGACGCCTCGTCCCCATACCACAGGCCTTGTTCTCATCCTTCAGGCCTGGCTCTTCTTGCCTCCCCACCCGCAGGGGGTGCACCATGCTCACAGGCTCCTGGGTTTCCACACCATCTGCTCCTGCGCTCCCTCCTCCATCTGCCCATCCAAGGAACGCTGAGTCACGATCAACCTACCTGAGCAGGAGACAGCCTCTGATGAGGTGCTAAACTCGGCAGGCGGATGCACCGTGTGCTTCTTCCTGGAAGTCAGTCCACTCCTGTGGTCCACCTGCAAAACACCAACTTTCCCTCAAGACCCAATCAGATGCTAGTACCTTCCGGAGGGGCCAAGAATGGGCTCTCACTGAGCAAACTCACATGGTAGGGCCTGGAAGCACTTTCTAAAATGTCATTTTTTACTCAGCCGATATTTTTTGTGACCTGTGGCAATTTGTGCTGCAATTTACATCTCATCTCATATTTTTGGCACTGATTTTTCAGGGATGCTATTAAAAACCAAGTACACATTAACTCTGTGTTTACCCTGCTTTAGAGAGTCCTGCATTGGGGCTCCACTCACCGTGGAAGATTTGTGTCACCATTGGTTGGTCCTCATGACACATGCAATAGTTTCTTGAGCTTTTAAGACCCCAGAGCCCAATCAACCTGTGAGCTCAGTGTGTGAGGGTCCCACGGAAACATGGAGGCACCTGTGATCCCCTCTCCTGTCCAGGAACCTGCGTGGAGAAAGGGCTCTCCTGCTGACCCTCACTGAACTGAGCATCATTTCTGAGAGGCAAAGATGCCTCCTGCTCTACTCTAAACCTTGGAACATTTTTAAATATTCAAGGAACATATCAGTCATCTGAGAGTAAAAAACACGCTCTGCGGAAGAAGCTGGTGTACAAATTAACCTCAGTCTGTTTTGGTCCCGTGTTAATGTATTTTGAATCTTAAAGACACAACAAACTGGATTTTCAAGTCTCTTGAGGGGATTTCAAAGGCAAAAATCCTGAATTGCCCCGTAGAGTACATGTCTGGTTGATTTGTAAATTGTTGGTTATACCAGAGGCATGAGAATACATCTATAAACTTATGTCAAAAAAATGCTATCACATCAAGGAAGATTCTGATATTGGGATCATTAAATAATCCACAGTTCTGAGATACTTTGGTGCTTTTCCTATTGATAAGTAAATTTGCACCTTTTAGTCATAAATACTGTCAACATGTGCCTTCAATGAATATCGTTTAGACTCCAGCTCTTTGATAATGTTTTTAAAAATACACACATCCTTCCTTGCTGACACCGGATATTGCTGTTTGATTGCTGCCTAAGAGCTTAAGGCACTTTATAATGAAAGAGTTATGATTCCAAAATTCCCCCAATTATAAATAGAGCATCACGCCTTCAGGTTCTGCCTCAGAAGAGAGACAGCTGCCTGGCCTCGGCACACTCCCAGCGGTGGCCCCACCTCCAGGCCTGGCGGACGGCAGTGCCTAATGGTGAGGAAAGACGGAGACATTTTGAGAAGAGAGTCACAGAGTGAGACAGCCGGCATTTACCTAGAGAGACCCTACACCTGGGAGCTGGAGTGCATGGGCACTAGACAGGTGTTCTCCACTGCAGATGGGGTAAAACCCTGGGTGCAGGCTCCCGAGGTTGGTGTGGTCAGCTCACACCTCTCAGGAGGGCGGGACCTGGCTCCCAGAAAGGGCACAGCTTCCTCTCACTGGCATTGTTTCAACTGGCTCTTGGTCCATTAGTTCCCTAGAGCTCGTCAGTTATTTGAGATGTGCCCCATCTGGGTGAGAGGGGGGAGTAGCTGTGGCTCTCTCCCCCACAGCCTGGGCCACCTTCTGACTGACACTCACTCTCTGTGGTGACAGCCCTGCCCTGTACAGAGTAGAGCTCAAGTGGTCTCACCTTCTCCATTCCTACCTGTCCAACAAGAACCAACCTAGGCCTAGTGAAGAAACACCTCATTGGAAAGGGCTCTTGCAAAGGACAGAAGGGACAGCTGACCATTGCAATGAGGGATTGCTCTAACTGTAAGGTCTACAAATGTCTCAAAAGTTGGGGGGGGAAAAGGGTCTTTTTTTTCCCTAGAAGAGCATGAACACATCAGAACAACTTGTATGGGGAAGTGGGGTGAAGGGTCTGACACTCTGACAACAGGTAAAGGAAGGCTTGACCCCAGGCTGCCTGTGCTGGGGGCCGTTCCCTGCCTCACGTCGGGGGCAGAGTTCAGAAACAGGGGAGGAGAGAAGCTGGACCAGCATTTGGTTAAGGAGAGTTTTGTTCTGATTGATCTTGGGGCATGCAGGCCAGCTAATTATTACAAAGCAGTGAAAAGGGATTTGCACAAGTCACAGAGGGAGGGGCTTCCTTGCAGTAAGCCATTTCCCAGGAATCCAAGTGGGGGGATCTCTTACCCACTGTGGTTCTCCAGTTCCCACAGGGATCCTATAAAATTCAGTGTTGTCACCCACAAGGCTCTGACACCCACAACAGCAGGACAATTGTATCCTTCTCAGTACAGCCATGGCAGAACCCTAGCAGCTGCTACTGAGTGGAGCAGCCAGAGCTGGGCAGGTCTCCTCCTGCCCCATGTGGAAGTGGAATAGAGAGACTGACCAGCATCTCTGAAAGATAAGAAGGAAGATTAGAAAAGGGGCAAGAAACAGAGCTTTAGATAAAGGAAGTATTTTTTGTTTTGAGGGGGTGGGGGAGTTGCAGTTTTTGGCTGGGGCTGGTTTTGAACCTGCCACCTCCGGCATATGGGGCCACAGGTGCCGCCTCGAAGTAAGTTTTTGAATGAAATTCTCCCTATGCCATCGGGACCACTACCAAAAAAGAGTCAGTCCACACAAACCTGATGGGCAGTGCAGGAGACCACAGAACAGGTGCCCAGAGGTGGCGCATGACTGATCACCCGGAAGAAAATCCACACATTCAGACAGGGTAAGAGGGCCAGGATTTTATGGTAAATGAAGGCTTCGGGGATGAGGCCAGGATTATGCTGACCAGGGAGATGGGTGTGATTTGCAGAGAAGCGAGCAGTGGCATTATGGGGATCCACTGAGACAGCAAGGCCACCCCGCAGGCCGTTGTGGAGTGGGAGATGGGGTCGGGTTCTGGGGGCAGCCATCACAGCCCTGCATGAAGGCCCTGCTGGGCCGGCTGCTGCCTAATGGCACTGACCTGGCAGCAGGGACTAGCACTCGGCCACAGGCTCAACCACTTCACACACACTCGGCTTCTCCACTGGCCAGGCAGGAGGCATGGCAGGATTCGTGCCACCACCAAACAATCAGGGAGAGCCCCATGCTATGGTGGTTTGCATTTCCCTGGAGGCTTGTTGCCTCCAGTCCATGAGGCATCACTCCCTTCCACCCGGAACATGGTGGCCTTGGCTTGCTACTCAGCCAGGTCCTGTCCCTCTCTCAAGACCAGTTGGAGATCTCCCCGGTGAAGCCTTTTCTGACTGCTTTATCGCCCTGACCTCCCACCATGATCTTGAGGACTTGTCAGAGGCCCTCGGAGGAGCTGCTGAGTAGTAAGCACCAAGTGTGGTGTGAACTGTGAGCTGTGCCAACAGAACGTGCCTGAAGTCAGAGATGAGCCCCTGACACTTCTCAGGCCCCTGCACAGGCAGTGAGACTGCGAGACACCAGGCCCGGGTCCACATGGCACAGGAGGCCTACACTGGGCCTGTCCCAAGGAGCCAGGAAATGGGCACTGTTTATTCCTGCCTCGGCGCCCCCAGGACCATGCTGCAGCCTTCCCAGAGGCTCGTCAGTCAACGTGGGAGAAAATTCCGGGGTGGAGGTGGGCGGCTGAATCTACACATCTGTGCTCTGCTCGCAGGAAGCCCGGGCTGGCTCGGGCTCGGCTGCTCACCCTGTGCTAGCTGCCCTACACTGTGTGGGTTGAGCTTTCCTTTCTTGTTTTAAAAAGGGCGGCTGAATGACAGAGAAACTGTGGTTGTGGTTGTGTATATGTACAGGGGGACCTTCAGAACCAAGGTGGGCAAAGCCAGAGGACACCAGGCTGAACACAACAGCTGGGACACAGGGAGGTGACACCAAGCAGCACACAGGAAATAAAGTTTGGGTAAGTAGAGACAGAGTAGAAGGGTGGTCACCAGGGCCAGGGAAGGTAGAAAATGAGGGTGTGCAGGGCAAAGGTGCAAATTCCCAGGTAGGTGGACTGCACAGCCTAGAGAGGTGACAAATATCTCAAGGACTGAGGTTCCTAACATCACGTCGTGCAGAGTGTCGCAGACGGGGAGGTGTCACACTCTCCCCACACACAGGACAGGAGGCGGCGGGAGCTCACGTGGCTGTGTCTGTGCCCACCGGCACAGCGTGTGGGGCGCCTTATACACAAATGGCACAGCCCCAGGGGGGCTCTGGGCACGTGGCTGGGATCCCCCACCTGCCTCACTGCTGACAGCGGCCCAGGCCTTGCAGGAGCTTCCCACAGGACGGAAACAGGGGGGCAGCTGGAATTGTTTAAGGAAGGACCTGGGAGAGAAGAATGACTTTGAGAACTGAACAGCACAGAGATGAAGGTCTAGCGTAACTCTCCTTTTCTATTATGATGAATTACGTCTGCCCTGACTATTCGCAGCAATAATTCCACGTTATTATTATCACCCTGGTGACTGTGAGGACACACTTGTGCTGTGTGGAGGACAGGGAGTCACTGACTGCCTATGGGGCAAGCAGTCTGGTCCTGGGGCCCCGGCTGTGGTGGGAGGACCCTGGTGCTGCTCACAGAGCCATGGGGGCAGTCGGACGCCCGCCACACTCCCAACACAGCCCTATTCTCACCACCACCTGCTGTGACTGCTTCAATCATGTGCCTCTGAAAAGACACTTAAGGGCCATAGGTGATTGCTCAGGTTTTGAGTATAGAAATAGGTTTTCTTTGTCATGTTTCAGGGGAAAGGAAAGAAAATTGAACATGAGCAGTGAAAAGCCATCCAAGTTGGCCCCACGCCTACCACTTACTTCTTTTTCTCATTTTCCCCATTCTCAGTCTTCCAAATGCCCCTCACTGCTTGATTATCTACGCTGGCCGAGGGCAGGAGCCCAGGATTGGGCCTGCCCAGCCCCTGCTGCTCTGCTGATCTGGCCACTCCATGTTGTCCTGGACCAGGTTGGCCATGGCCCTGACCACCAGTCCCCTCCAGAGACAGGGCCAGCCCCTGACCTCTGGCTTGAGGGTCAACCCTGACTCTGCTGTCTGGGCACCAGTACTCCCTTTACTGGATGGGGGCTGGGGGCTGCCCGACCGGCCCCCTGGGCCTCCGGCTCCCTCCCTTCCTATTTACTGTGGGTCACATTCGGGTGTGCTGTGTGTGAACCTGTGTCTATCTGAGCACACTTCCAGGTTTGGGGGGAGCAAGCTGGGTGAAGGCTGCCACCCGTGCAAGGAAGTGGGGCTCAGGGTGCTCTCAGCCATCCGTCTCGATTGTGCAGGTGCCTGAGCTGAGTGGTGGCGGCGACCTCCCGCTTGCTTCTCTCCACTGTCCTGCTGCCCTGGACCTCTGGCCAGGCCCCACCCCACCCACCAGTCCCATGTGGGGCTTTTCTGAGTCCCCCTCGGGTGCTCTGTGGGCCCATGGAGGCCTCGAAGACCCTCGTGCATGTTTGAGGACCTGAAATGACCAAAGATGTGAGGGGTAAAGCTTGGGTACCCCCCTCTGATCGTCCAGAGCCTGCCGCCCCACTGCCCTCCCCTCACTGCCAAGGCTCTGTGGGATCCCATGTGTTCCTGGTAGGCAGCTCCCCTTGGGACACAATGGAGGCTTCTACGCGATCACTTCCCACTGAGTCAGAGCCAGTAAGTTTCTCTGTATGAAAAGCAGGCTGGACAGACTCTAGCCTCGTCTATCCTTCACCTGTTTGTCCTTCCAGGAGCACCTGGTTGGGCCCCTGGGCAACTGTGGGTAGCTGAGGGGTGACAGCAGGTGCTCATCTCAGAAAGGCCAAGGGAGACACAGGCAGGCGGGAAGGGGCCACACACCAGCCCTCCTGGGGGCTCGTCAGCAATCTGTGAGCATGCAGGCATGGGGACCACGGCCTTAAGGACGTGGAAGGCCACAGGTTCCCCACCCCTGGAAGGTTGGCCTCATCCGTGAGTCAGTCTCCCTGTCTGCACTGCACACTGGTCTCTGGGGCCACCGCCTCCCAGATGTGGCAAACAGAGGCGTTGTGCACGGGGAGCCTGGGGAAGCTGAGACCACAGAAGGGGCATTCTGCCTCCAGGGTGTGTGTGTGGGGGGTCATCCGCAGGTCTGGGCGATGCCACCTGCATAGGGCTGAACTTCTGGATTAAAAGTCTAAGACCACCCCTGCAGTACAGAAGCAAATGGGGTGCTGAGCCTGTCCTCAGGCAACTTGGGGTCTCGCAGGACACATGAGCCACACACAAGAGCTTCCAGGTGAGACACAGCACAACCCGCACCAGGCGGGAGGGGGCTGGACCCTGCCAGGGCTGGAGCTGTGCAGACAATAGACCTCTGCATGACTGAGAAGGCCTTAGGACTCAAGCCTGGGGTTCTTGGAACCATCCTTTCCTTTCTAAGTGTGGGGAATAAACAGAGGAGAGCTGGACAGAGAACATTTGGAATCACACTGTGCGTCTGTGTGGCTCCTCGTGACCTGCAGATTTCCAAGCAACCTTCCTTCATCCCCATGTGGAGACTGTACAAGGGCTGGCTGGCGTCTGGAGCGTGGGACACTTACAGCTCTGGGCCCCTGTCAGATTCCCTACATCTGCTCTGCCCCCCAGACAGCTGTGGAGCCCGGACCTACATGGAGTATCGACTAAGCAATTTCTTTTTTAAATTATCTGATTTCATAACTGAGAAAAGTAGAAAGGTTGGTTCATTAATTCTTAAAAAAAATTTCAGTTCATTTATGACACAGGAAGTTAAATAGAGGCCAGGTTTTGCTATGGGGGGGAGGGGGGACTTTGGCTGTAAAATCTGGCATCTAACCACAATCCAGGTCTGGGTTTGCAGGAAGTCTTGCCTCTGCCCCATCCCCACCCCACCTTGGTGTCCACCCTGCTCTGAGTGCGAGCATGTCCTGCGATGGCTCCATCCACACTCTGATGAGTGGGTGGCATCACCCTGTGACTCTGGACATTCAGTGTAGCCCGTGGGCCTCTCAAGTTATAGACTCGAAACAAATGGAATTGCACAAGTTAGTGGTGCCACACAGCCACCCTCTAACAAAACCCAACCTTTGAGATTTCAGTGTTTTAGTCCAGAGGTTGGCCAACTTTCCTAGCAAAGGCCAGATAGAAATATTTTATGCTCCACAGGCCACAAGGGGGGTCTGTCAAGAGGACTCAACTCTGCTGTGGCAGCATTGGGATAACATGTCAGTGGGGCTGCATTACAATAAAACTTTATTTACAAAGACAGAGGAGGGCCCGGATGTGGTTCTTGGGCTATAGTTTGTTTCACTCTGCTTTGATTCCTGTGTCAGGTAAACATGGGTGTTTCCAGGACCTCTGAGGTCCCACAGCCCCCCCCCCCCCCAAAAAAGAAAAGGACATTTCCTTATGGGCCCAGCTGAGTGTAAGTAAGCAGGACCAAGCTAGGCCGAGAGGACCCACCTCGGGGTCTGCTCAGTCATTGATCCTTTTCTCCTCCTCTTGCACAAGTTGAATCCATTCAGTGGGAGAGCCAGTCACAACAGTCAGGCTGCCGTGTCCCAGTGACCTAGCTAAGGGACAGCTCTGGGCCCCTGGGTCAACCCGACCTGTGGTCTGGCTGGGGGCGCACCCGATACTCAGCTCCCTGCAGGTGTGGCTGGCACTGGGTGCTGACTTCACACACTGCTGTCCTAGCACTCACAATGTCCAGAGGGGGCTTCATTTGCAGGCAGTGTCTCTGAACAGGTCCCTGGAGTGGGTGCTCACTCACTGTAACAAATGTCCTTAGGAAAAGAAGAGAGTGGTAGGGACCACCTGAGGACACAGGGAAGACCCAAGGAAAGAGGCCTCAGGGCCTCCATCTCCAACTCCCCACCTCCAGAACAAAGCAGAAATGCTGTGGAAGCCTCCCCTTGGTGACGGTGCCTACACACTTACACAGGTCACCTGCTCGAGCACAGTGAGTGGTGACATCGCCAAGAGGATGAAGCCAAGATCACCACATCCACCTTAAAGGACAGTGGTCTTGGGCCCTCGGAGCCACAGAGCATCCACACGCCCCTGCTGCACACTGCCATGAGGAAGCCACACTGGGAAGGCCCTGGTCAGAGACCAGAGGCTGAGGGCCGCCTTTGGGGCTCCCGGGGACACGGTGGGAGGAGGGGCCTTCATGCCACGGGGCCACAGAAGAGACAAAGGCTGGTGCAGCCCCGGGCTTGTTCCGAGGTTGTATCTCAGGCGAGAGCGTCCCCGAGTCAGGACAGCCGAGGCTTCCGGGAACGCGCCTCCAGGAGACCTGGGAGCAACCGTTCTCAATTATTGAAGGAGAGGAAACAGTTCAGACCTCCTGGAGGAACCTTCTAAATTAAAGAAAGTGGTCAGAACGTCCTTGAAGACTTTAATCTCTCTAATTTTTCCCTCCATCTTCTGAGATTATTTCCATTCTGAGGCAAATGGGGCCTGACAGGCAGTCGGCAGCAATTTTTCCTCTTCTGTGACCGGGGAACGGAGGCCCAGATCAATAATGTTTCTTTAAGACTTCAGCCCAAAATTTGACTCTCGTGGTTTTCAAAAAAAAACACGTGATCAGTCCTTTCTGTTCAAAAGAAAAAGTTTTTTTTTCTTTTCTTTTTCTTTTTTATTAGGCAGACTAAGAAATATTGTACCCTATTGGGTCTATCTTTGCCCAGAACCAGAGAAGAAATGGCAACACAAATTATTTTCCTCTGCAGAGAAAAAAAGAAAATCTTGCCAGGGGTAGAAAAATAAAACGCTTTGACAGGTGTGAGGAGCCTGGAGGTGTGGGGCTGGTGAGGCTCAGCCTCGGGATGTGGTACAGACCTGAAAATGAATAAAAATATTTCCCAAACACTCGGAGATGTTCTGTGCGCGTGTCAGAGAGACAATGCCGGCAGGCGTGCTGGGGCCTCTGCGCAGTGGCCCCGTGCCAGCCCGGGACAGCTGTGTGGTGCGTAAGAATCACAGCAGCTGTATTTAAACTAGAAATTAAATCTCCTTTTATTTAATGTGCACAGTCTTTTTAGTTATCAGAAAGGAAACATTAGCAATTAGGGAGTGTGTATTTCGGGGACGGCGTTGGAAGCGCTGTTTTGTTTTGGATGTCTGCGGTCTCTGATGCTAAGGCAGGATGCTGGTGGCGGAGGTGGCGGTGGCAGCCAGGTCCCCTGAAAGAGAGGGCACTCCTCTCCACCTTCCCTTTGTTAGCAGACAGGGCATTTCCTCCCTGCAGAGGGAGACCTGGAAAATGGCAGCACTTTTAGTCTTTATTGCATTTGGTTCTGATTTGAAATGCTAAGGTGGGGGAGGGGGCGGGAAGAGGAGAGGAGAGGAGAGAGAGAAGGGGACACGTACACTGCACAGAGACACCCCGGGCGGGGAGGTGCGTGTGTCTGCAGCCTGGCACAGGCAGCCGTTCCACAGCCTCCGCCTTGGCCTCTGCCACCCGTGGAGAGCTCACAGTGAGAGGGGGTGGGGGACACGGGTCTGCACACCTTACCCATAGGCTGGGGTCTGCACAGAAATGCAGGAGGAGCAGTGGGAGCCAAGGGGGAAGGAGAGAGGAACAGGCTGGGAGGGTCTGCTGAGAAGCTGACTTCAAATTGTCAGAAGGAAATGCGGTAGGGACTCCTTCCTCCCTGTGGGGATGCTGGCCCTGAAGAAGGACATGGGTGTGCTGGCCGCAGCCACAGGTCTCTGACCATACGAGTGTCTCTCCCAGCTGCTGTTTCTGCTATAGTTTGTACACTGCAGCCTCCCCAACCATGTTTGCAGGGGGTTGTAAACACCTGGGAACAGGGCCGCTCGGGTCTCCACTCAACATGCATAGAAGCAAAGTCAAGGTCTGCTGGGGACGGTAGGGGCTCTCGCACCTGTCTGCCAGAAAGAGTGACACAGAACCTTCCTCACAAAGCCCCAGGATGCGGAGAAGGCAGGAGCCTGGGAGCGAAGGGGGCAAGGTGGGTGGGTGTGACGTCGGAGACCTGCCCAGCCTCCTGCCACCCCTTAAGAGAAGATCTCAATCCCCGAAGGATGTGCACAGCCAGCCCTCTTGTCATGGATGTGACACTTCTACAAGCAAGTCACGCTAGAGGCAACACAGTTTCTGTTGCAAAATGAAGAGGCTGAAAGCTTTTAAAGACAGCTTTCAATGTATTTGATAGACAGTAAAACGTCTACTCAAAGAAAACACGCATTACAATTAAATACTCTGCTGCCAGATGTTGGCATGAGGTGGACCCCCAATAGGAAGGCGCTCCCTGACACGTGGTCACACCTCTTCATGCAGGAGAGGCAAGGTCACCGCACCCTGTCCAGGGGATCATCCTCCAGTGGAAAGCCTGCTGAAGCGGCCACTGGGACCTTCACGCCAGAGGGGTCCTGGGCCTGTCCCTGGCAGGGCCTGCTCCAGCTCCTGCTCAGCTGACTGCTGGCCTAGGCTGGGAAGACCGGATATTTCATTCAATTTAAGTCTGAATTTACCCAGTGGAAACTTTTCCAACAGGCTTTACAAAATGAAAGATCAATTTTTCTTTAAAAATGATATAAATTATTTTCTCCATGGCCTGAAAAATTTCTGGAAAGTTCCAATTTTAGTTCAAATCCAGCTAAGGGCTTTCCCCCTCGAGAGCAGAGGAACACAATCCCTCTGTCTCTCACATGGTGACCGAGCCCTGGACGTGCTGAGGTGAGGGCTCTTAGTATCACCAGAAGTGGGTTCACCGGGTGTGCAGGGCCTGGTCCCCATGCCCCTCCCGAGGGCCGGTGCTGGACCTTCGTGGCTCCATCCCTCCTCTCTGACCGAGCTGCATGTGCACACACTCCTGGGAGAGGGGAAAGCTAAGGTCTGGTCAACCAATTACACCTTCTTATGAATGGAGGATTTTTTTAATGGAGCAGAATCACTGTGATTTGTCCTATTCGTGACGGGGCTCTGGGGGTGGGGGCACCAAACCCAGAGCCCCCTGCCCTGGGCCAGGTCTGTCTGTCCTAAAGTCCAGGGTCTTACACAGAGGTGAAGAGCGGTCACTCTCCATGAACGACAGATACTTGAGGCTAGGACCAAAGTCCTTCAGTGGGGGGACCTGCCCAGCAGTCTGTCCATGCCCCAGAGTCCCACAGAGAACAGCCTTCTTTTCTCTTTGGAGAAGGCGGGGGGGGGGGGGGGGGGGGGGGGGGGGGTATTTACAAAAAGACGTTTGTCAACGTGTGTGACCCGGTCGGAAGGCGCCACCTGG
>CAUYPK010053312.1:0-30049 GCA_963574355.1 Loris lydekkerianus | reverse complement strand
CTTGGGGATCAGGGTGAAGTTTGCTTCATAGACTGTGTTGGGTAGACATTTTTCTTTTTATATATTTTGTAACAGGTTGAGTAATATAGGTACTAGTTCCTCTTTAAAGGTTTGGTAAAATTCTGATGTAAAGCCATCTGGTCCTGGGCTTTTCTTTTTAGGGAGGTTTTGTATGGTCGATGCTATTTCAGAACTTGATATGGGCCTGTTCAACATTTCCACTTGATTCTGGCTAAGTCTTAGAAGGTGATGTGCTTCCAAGTATTGTTCAAGTTCCTTTAGATTTTCATATTTCTGCAAATAAATTTTCTTGTAATATTCCTTAAGGATTTTTTGAATTTCTGAGGAGTCTGTTGTTATTTCACCTTTGTTGTTTCTGATTGATGAGATTAGAGATTTTACTCTTTATTTCCAGGTTAGGTTAGCCAAAGGTTTATCTATTTTATTGACCTTTTCAAAAAACCAACGTTTTGATTTAGTGATCTGTTGTATAATTTTTTTGTTTTCAATTTCATTTAATTCTGCTCTAATTTTGGTTATTTCTTTTTTTCTACTGGGTTTTGGGTTGGAATGTTCTTCCTTTTCAGTTGCTTGAGACATCCCATTAAGTTGTTAACTTCCTCCCTTTCTGTTACCATTGATGAAGTCTTGCAGTGCTATAAATTTCCCTCTTAGGACTTCCTTGGCGGTATCCAGAGGTTCTGGTAATTTTTGTCTTTATTATCATCGTGTTCCAAAAATTTGCAATTTTCCTTCTTAATCTCATCTCTGACCAGCTATCATTCATTATAAGGTTATATAACTTTCATGTTTTTGTATGAGTATGAGGATTCCTGTTGTTACTGAGTTCAAATTTTATTCTATGGCAGTCCGAGAAGATGCAAGGAATAATTTTTATTCCTTTAAATTTACTGAGGTTAGACTTGTGACCCAGGATGTGATTGATTTTACAGTATGTTTTGTGAGCTGATGAGAAGTATGTTAGATGGTTAGGTCTATATCTAAAATTTCTTTGCTCAGCTTCTTATTGGAGGATCTATTCAACACTGGCAAAAGAGTGTGGAAATCTCCAATTATTGTTTAGTTGGAGGAAATCAAGTTGCTCGTGTCTGTTACAGTTTCTCTTGTAAATTGAGGTATATTCTGGTTGGGAGCATAGATATTAGTAATTGAAATCTCATCATTTTGAGTATTACCTTTGACAAATATGAAGTGACCATTCTATCTTTCCTTACTTTTGTTGATTTAAAGCCTATTGTATATGCAAATAGAATTGCAACACCTGCTTTTTCTGATTACATTTGCCTGAAATATGGATGACCATCCTTCCACCCTGTGTCTTATTTATCTTTTAAAGTAAGGTGTGATTCTTGTATGCAGCAAATATCTGGCCTGAGTTTTTGTATCCAGTCAGCTAACCTGTGCCTCTTTAGAGGACAGTTTAAGCCGTTCACATTAGTGGAGAATATTGATAAATCCAGTAAAATTTTGGTTATCGAATTTTTCAAAAGTCCAGGGGACATTTTTAATCCTTTCACCACTGTGGAAGTTGGAGTTTGATCAAAAGTTTCTTTGTGCGTTTACTTTTGTGGTAGAGGATTCAGCTGTTCATTATGGAGGATAGGTCTGAGAATATCCTAAAAAGCTGGTTTAGTTATGGCAAAGTTCTTCAACATATGAATGTCATTAAAGTATTTAATTTCTCCATCATAAATGAAACTTGGTTTAGCTGGATACAGGATCTGGGGTTGAAAGTTATTTTGCTTTAGGAGGATAAAAGTCGATGACCACCCTTTTCTGGCTTGAAAAATTTCAGCAGAGAGATCTGCAGTCATTCTTATATTCTTCCCTTTGTAGGTAATGGATATCTTACTTTTGGCTGCTTTCAGAATTTTCTCCTTCATCTTAACTTTAGTGAAGTTAATTATCATATACCTGGAGTATGTCTTATTCATATTGAGTCGTGCTGGGGTTCTGAAACTGTCTGCTATCTGAATTTCAGAATCTCTAGGCATGTCTGGAAAATTCTCTTTTGTAATTTTATGGAGAAGGGCCTCTGTGCCTTGCGAGGCCACTTCATCACTTTTAGGGATTCCAATGAGGTGAATATTAGCCTTCTTTGAATTATCCCACAGCTCTATGAGAGAATGATCCATTTTTGCTCTCCATTTCTCTTCCTCTTTGTGAGTTTGGGAGTGTTCAAAAGCTTTGTCTTCAATGTCAGAAATCCTTTCTTCTGTTTGCTTCACTCTATTATTGAGGGATTCTACTGTATTTTTCAGATATTTGAGGGCTGCGAATTCTTGCTTCAGTGTATCAAAATCTTTGGTGGTTTTGTCTTTAAATTTGTTAAATTCTTGAGACAACTTTTGAATTTCTCCTCAAATTTATAATTCTGACTTTTGAATTGCTACTCAAATTTCTAATTACAAATTTTACTTCATTCTATTAATCTTGTTTGTGATCCAAATTCTGATTTCAATTTCTGATATCTTGGCCAGCTGTTTATGAATGGGATCTTCAGTTACATCTGCCATATCTTTCCTTGGGGGTGGGGAGGTTGATCTATTCTGGTTATTCATGTTACCAGAGTTTTTCCCCTGATTCTGCCCCATGATTGTTTTACAACATTTGATTTTTCCCCTGGAGCTTTGTTGAGGACCCATACAGTGCTATGGCCTGAGAAACTGGGGACCTGTTTGATGTGTTGGGGATAAGCGGTTCTGTCTTTTTTTCAGCTGGTTTCTGTTCGACCCTAGTGAAACAGTTACTCTGGAAGCTTAGCTGTGGAGAAATACCAGCATATAAGTCACCCCACCCCCCACAGGCAACAATTGGAAAAGGAAAATCAAACCTTCCTACAACCACACCCCCAGGGCACCACCTGAATAGTCCTTGGGTGATTGGCTCAGCTCAAAAGGTCCAAGTCAATTGTCTCAGTCAGCACCTGTCTACGGTTGGCGAGTTTAAAAGGACTCTGGCAACTGGATCACAGGGATCTGGTGACTACTCAGATATGGCTTGCTCCAGTGTTCCGTGGAGTCAGGAGGACTCACCCAGCAAATAGATCAGTCTGAGAAGGTTGATGTCTCCTTCTCCACCTTGTACCTCTGTCACACCTAGTCACTGATAGCCCCGCAGGGCTGTGACCCAGTTGCCTGTAGTGAACAGGTACTCCAGGGATTTGCACCTGCCTGAATCACAAGGAAATTTATTTCTGCTCAGCCTGGCCACTGTGCTCTGCCTCTATCTAGGAGAGGGAGGTGAGGCCTGACAACCTCAGGCACTTGATGGAGGCTGGGGGTGTTCACTCAGTTCCAACCCTGCCCCTTATTGATGTTACGGACAGAACAGAACAGAACAACTTTGCAGGAATTTGTTTCTATCCCTGCTAAATTCTCTTGCAGAAGAGAAGCTGTTTTGAGTTCCCAGAACCTGCGCCTCAGGCCCTGTCTTTGCTTCTGCAGGTTTGTATCTGGTTAACTGTCAGTTCTAGCCACCTGTCTTCCTTCGTCTATACGCTGATGATCCCCTGAGGGCCAGGTGTATCTTAGGCCCAGTAAAGCGGTCCTCTGGGTCAGCCCCGCCCTGGGAACTTCCCAGCTCTGTGCATGTGTTTCTAGTCCCCGAGCTCCACCCAGGCCGGTACCGCCTCAGCAAACCCTTTACTCATGGGGCCTGTTTTCCATCCCAGATCTGTTCCGTGGTTGTTGCCACCTGAGTAGATGCCTGGCCTCCTCTGATTGCCCAGGGAGACAGGGGGTGTGGCTTCAGAATATCCCGGAGTGAGCCCTATTGTTGCCAAAAGATGGCTGCTGCTCTGCACCTTGGGGCACCACCACTCCAGTGTGGTTCCCTCTCAGCCAACCATCCTCTCCTCACTCCTGTGCCACAGAATCATTATTGACCAGCCGCAGTTTAGGGCCTGTCCACACCCCTTGAGAAATCACCCAAGAATCTGGATTCCTGGGGTACAGGCCTCCAGACCTCAGAGTAAGAGTGGAGGGGAGTGCTGTGAGCTCAGGGTTGCAGGTAGAGAATATATACAGTTTTATACAGTTTTATGCCTGGTAGGAGAACGCTGGTACCCTAGTAGGGGAGATAGATCCAGTTTTTAGAGAGTCTCTCCCTTGGAGTGTAGTGGGGGGAACTTTGAACTTTTCTCATTTGTTTATGGGGCACTCTGAGCCATTCTCATGGGGGAGGGGACTCCCATCCATTTGGTGATGGATTTTGTACCTTTTGTTCGTATCCTTGGGGTCATAGCTCGCTTCAGCGGGGTTGATGTGCATTCTTCAACCTTCTCTCTTGGTGCAGCTCCAATCTACCAGGTTGCTTGCTAAATTTCTGTCCTTTAACTCTCTTTCTGGATGGGAGCCTCTGTGGAAAGATTGCTTCAGTCAGCCATCTTGTCTCAGCCCCCTCCTACTCTTGTCTATCAATAAATCTGTTCTTCCCTTTACTCCAGTGGTCTCTGGATTCATTCTTCACATTTCTGAGATTAAGGCCTTGGCAAAGGAGAATTGGCCACATAGTTATTAATATATTTTGGGATTGCATGTTCTGAGTCCCAATATAACTAATGAACTATATATAAAAATGAAAGAATCCGTCTAGGTGGGCCAATGACTCCCTTCCAGCATATTCTTTGAGTTTATAGAGTTAAAGAGAGAATATAATCTTCATGGGTATGAAAAATGACTTAAAGTTGGCTACCTACAAATGTAAGAGTTATTTTAGTTCACAATCATGATGCTTCACTAACACAAATTCTGGTTTTCAGATGTTATGAGTGGGAATAGGATCTCTAATTCTTAACAACAATTCTTGTAGGATTTTTTTGTTGTTTTACTTTCATGGCCTAATTCTTAAGACTCTTTTCCCTAACGGGTATATTTACTTTGTTACAGGGAAATGGTTTCTTATCCCATAGAGTTTTCCTTCTTTAATGTCAATATTTTTGTTGTTGTTGTTATTGACTTAATTTATTATAATTTCAGTTTATGCATTGCTTGCTAGCCTCTGACAATATTTACAAAATTAAGGATAAAAATACAGTCTTTCTGAGCATGGCTTATCAACTGAAAAACAACATTATCAGGCATTGCTCGCTCTCTCACACACACACAATTTATAAATGAATCAATACAGAGTTTCAGATGCCAAAGTCTATTGCCACCACTGACAGTTTTAGCCATATTTCTGAGAATTCAAGGAGGATAGGAGGAGGGACAGTGTCTCTGAGCTTTATTTACATCCGTTCTCATTCTGTTAATTCATAATGTGAGGAAAACCTGTATTTTAAAAGGAAAGGAGAAGGGTAGCTTATTCACTCTCTCTAGGTATATGCAAACCACTTGAAACCAATTAGATGTCAACAGAATTGTTAATTATCCTGGGGTCACCACCTTTTGTGAAGCCTTTCAGAGTAAAAGGGAGGTGTGGCTTAGCTCACAGCAGGTTCAAACAGCCGTCTAATTGACAAATTTTATACTCAGCAGCTGGGTTGGCTAGAGAGGTTAAATCACATTTACTCTCTTTCACAGAAGAAAATGGATTGATATTTACATTTTTCATTCATTCATTCATGAAACAGATACCTATTGATTTCTGGTTTGAACTACAGGGCTTGGCTACCAGTGGTAAATGAGAATCAGTCTCTGCCCCATGAAGATTATATTCTCTCTTTAAGAGAGGATCCTCTCACTTTCCAATTTACCAATATGACTCTAAGTCTAGAAATTTCCAAAGCCCAGATTGCTTTATTTTCTAATTCTGAACTCCTGGGAAGAAAAGACTCCATAGCTTCACTTTGGCTCATAAGTACAGCACTATACCACCAATAAAACAGCAGCTTCTCCATCCACACTCCCAATGTCAACATTCCTATTACATTTTCTAGAAACTACTTTCACCACCTTCCTTTTTCCATTATCCCAAAAAGGAATAAGGACTTCATTGGAACCTATACTTTCCCACAGAATTAGTTAAGAATTGCCCTTAAGTGTACTTGATGTCCTATTAGTAGTTTAAATATGCTGTGTGGAAAATATCCTGAATTGAGAGACGAAGCCTTGAGGTCTTATTTTTGATTTTGTGTTTAACAGCTAACTTATATTGGGCAAATTTTTAATTTCTCTAACTTTCATGTCTCTCAGCTGTAAATCAGGGCCAACATTATCTCTGGTTTACTTACATTGTTAGTATAAAGATTTTTTAAAAACAGTATATGAAATTAATTTGAAAATTAAGCAATTGTACATACAGAGAGAGTATATAAAAATCACTATGATTTTACTCTACAAACTGAAAATAACAATCCTTATAACCCACACAGCATTAATTGTTTAAACAGTAGTTTCCAAGGTATGGTTCAGGAACCCCTAGTGGCTTCCCAGATAATTTAGGGGTTTATTATGTCAAAACTGTTTTAATAATAATGCTACTAAAACATTATTTGCCTTTTTCACCTTCATTCTCTTATGAGCTTATAGGGTTTTTTCCCAGAAGCTATATGATACATAATGTCATAAAAGATTAAATGCAAAAGCAAAGATAATGATACAGAGTTCCTTTACTCCAGACTGGACATGAACCCCCATTTTTTAGGCCTAAGCAAGCTTAACCACATTCTCTGGGTTCATGGAGGTCCAAAAGCCAGTCTGACCAGAGTTATACCTAAGCCACCACTACCTGAGCAGAGAACACACCACAAATGAGACCTATTCCCACACAAGGGCAATTTTAAATTTAATCTCTGTCCTCAAACCCCTGGCTCCAAAAGGTTATGACAATCCATCTCCCTAACCCTCTCCTGTCCACAAGGTGAGAAAAGTGGTATATGACCCCCTAGACAGAAGGCCCACATGGGTTACACAATTGGAAATACATCTTCACATGCCAAAGGTTCTCTGACTTTTTTTTCTATCCTATCAATAAAATCTGTCTGTCCTTTTGCTTTAATTGAGTGGTCCATGGATTAATTCTTTGCATCTCTAAGACAAAGGGCTCTGCAGAGGAGATTGGTGACAATAAGAATCCAGAATGGTGTATTTCTTAAGCCAGATATTAAAGAGCTTTTCCAAAATATCATAAAATACCACTCTTTCAGAAATTTTTTTTGTTTTGGAAAATTACTCAAAATCTCTTTAAAATATGTTATTTATATTAACATGTAATAAATTTTTAACTATCTATGACATGGGACTAAAATTAGTTCCACTTCATAGGTTTGAAAAGACTAAATGAGACGGAGTACATAAAATATGTAGTTGTTCACAGTAAATGTTCAGTAGACATTAGCCACTGTCATCGTTAAAATTTTGGGTTATTTCCTATGATATGAACTCAAAAATATGAATGTTGTTGCTCTCTCTCTCTGTAAAAATGAAAGTCTTTCTTCCCTGTAGTACAATAATGAAACTTTATAATTCACTCTGGATTTTGGCAAGAAATACATTTTCAAACTGAGTGTGCATAAGAGTAATTTTCAGGCAGTTATAAATGTAGTTCTCATGCAAATATAAAATGAACAGCTGTCAAAAGTTTTACTAAACTCATTAATGAACTAATAAAATGATAAAACGAATTGAATATAGGTTTTGAAGAACAAAGATACAGCCATGAATGTTGAAATGAATTTTCCAAGAGACATAAAATTGGTTAACATCCTATAGGACAATACAATGTAATAACTGGTGTTATTTTTTTCTACAGAGCAAAAATTAATGTATATTATCCAGATGAAAATTATTCACATTGACACAGATAAGAATCATTTTCATTACCATCAGTTTTCTGTAACTTAACTTCTATTATTGCAAGTTGTAGCCCATATAAATGCAATTAAAGGTTGACGACCCTATGGAATCAGATCATTTCTGGAATATTTGCAAGATAAGACCCAGCACTTCACTGAAATCATGCTCAATAATCTCTTTTGCCCATTTCCAATCCTGCACAATTTTCTTTTTTTTTTTTTTTGCAGTTTTTGGCCGGGGCTGGGTTTGAACCCACCACCTCCAGCATATGGGACCAGCGCCCTATTCCTTGAGCCACGGGCACCACCCTGAACAATTTTCTTTTCAAATAAGCATTCTTCTCAATATTGCCTCATTCATATGTTTATTCTATGACAATTTATAATACAAATTAAATATCCCCCTCATTTATACAATTGTGTGCATATTTATCAACTTCTTTTTAGCCTTTTTGTCAATTTCCTTTTTTAGTTTTCTTCGTTTATTAGTTTACTAAAAAGGTGCACATGGGGAGTTTGGTTAACATTAGTGTTACATTACCAAAATTCAGGTAATAATTAAATGTTCTTATCATGGAAAAAAACAGACAATTTTTACAGCAGTTTTAAGTTCATAGCAAAACTGGGCAGAAAGTACAGCAGTTTTCCATATGTCCCCTGCCCCTAACATACTCACAGTCTCCTAAACTATCAAAATCTTACACTATAATGGTACACTGGTTATAATCAACTTTTTTTTACACATTTCTTATCACCCAAATTCCATAGTTTACATTAGGCTTCACTCTTAGTGTTGTGCGTTCCATGAATTTTGACAAATGTATGATTACATGTATCCACTTTTGTAGTTATATCATGCAGAGTGCTTGTTCCTGCCCTAAAAATCCTCTGTTCTTAATTTATTCATCTCTCTCCTTCCCCAAACCCTGGCAACTACTGATATTTTCGTTATCTGCATGGGTTTGCCTCTGCAGAATGTCGCACAGGCTTTTCACGTAGTCTTCTTTCAATTACTAATATGCATTTAAGTTTCCTTCACGTTTTTAATGGCTTGACATTATTTATTTTTAGTGCTGAAAAATAATTCACTGTCTGGAGCAGTTCATCTCCTGAAGGACATCTTGGTTGTTTACAAGTTTTGGCAATTACAAATAAAGCTGCTGTAAACATTTATGTCATTTATGTGATATTAAACTCACCATGTGTATTTTTTTATATACATAAATAAATAAATAAATAAATAAATAAATAAATAAGAAATTGACAAAAAGGTTTAAAAATTTGATAAATGTTCACTTACATGGATATTTGTGTGTGAACGTAAGTTTTCAACTCCTTTGGGTAAATAGCAGGAACTGTGAATGCTGTATCATGGGGTAAGAACATCCTTAGTTTAATAAAAATCTGAAAAACTCAGCTCAGCACCTATGCTCAGTGGTTAGGGTGCCAGCCACATACTCCGGGGCTGGTGGGTTCGAGCCCAGCCGGGGCCTGCTAAGTAACAATGACAACAACAACAACAAAAAATAGCCAGGCGTTGTGGTTGGCACCTGTAGTCCCAGCTACTTGGGAGGCTGAGCAAGAGAATTGCTTAAGCCCAGGAGTTGGAGGTTGCTGTGAGCTGTGACGTCATAGCACTCTACCGAGAGTGACACAGTGAGACTATCTCCAGAAAAAACAAACAAACAAACAAAAAAAAGATCTGTGGATATACCAGGCTACATCCCTACCAGCAAGTAGAGTTTCTGCTGCTCCACATTTTATCCGGCATTTGCTGTTGTCAGTGTTTTAGACATTAGCCTTTCTACTATGATGTGTAATGAATGATACCTTGATATTCCAATTTGCAATTTCCTAATGACATGATGTAGGACATATGCCTTCCCATATGCTTGTTGGTTACCAATCATCCTTGGTGAGATGTCTGTTCATGTCTTTGGTTCATGTCTTTGGTTCACGTCTTTATCAGCTTTTTCATTTTCTTCTAGTAAGAGTTATTTGTATGCTTTGTATAACACTATTTCTGCAGATATGCCTTTCACAAAGATTTTCTGCGAGGCTGTGACGACAACTACTACTTCCTCCTCCTCCTCCTCTTCTTCTTCCTCTTCTTCTTCTTCTGCTTCTTCTTCTTGACTCTGGCTTTTGCAGAGCATAATTTGTTATTTTTAACAAAGTCCTATCCAGTTTATCACTTATTACTTTCACAGGACATGCCCTCAGCATTGTACCTAAAAGGTCATTGCCACACGTAAGGCCATGTAGATTTTCTCCTATGCCATCTTTTAGTTATACAGCTTTATGTCTTATGCTTGGGTCTATAACCCATGTTGATTTAATTTTTGTGAAGAGTATAAAGTCTGTGTGTAGATTCATTTTTTTGCATGTGGATGTTTAGTTGTTCCAGCACCATTTGTTGAAAAGGCCATCTTAGCTCTGTTGTATTGCCTTTGTTCCTTTTTCAAAGATCAGTTGACTGTATTTATGTGGGTCTATTTCTGGGCTCTCTGTTCTATTCCATTTATGCTGCTTAGTGTTCTCTGAGCTTTCTGGATGTGTGGCTCGGTGTCTGACTTTAATTTGGAGTAAATTCTCAGTCATTATAGCTTCAAATATTTCTTCTGTTTCTTTCTCTCTTTCATCTCTTTCTGGTATTCCCATAAGGCATAAGTTATATTTTTTGTAGTTGCCCCACAGGTCTTAGATATTCTGTTCAGTGGGGTTTAGGTTTTCTTTCTTTTTTTTTTTTTTTTTTTCAGTCTTTTGTTCTCTTTGCTTTTCCATTTTGGAAATGTCTATTGACATATTTTCAAGCACAGAGATTCTTTCCTCAGCCATGTCTAGTCTGGTAATGAATCTATCAAAGGCATTCTTCATTTCTGTTATAGTGGTTTTTGATCTCTAAAATTTCTGGGGTGGGGGGTTCTTAGAATTTCCATTTCTCTGCTTACATTACCCATCTGTTCTTATATGTTGTGTATTTTATCATTTAGTGTTCTTAGCATGTTAATTGTTTTATATTCTTCGTCTGATAATGCCAATATCCCTGCTATATAAGTCTGGTTCTCATGCTTGGTCTGTCTTTTCAAAGTGGTTTTGCTTTTTGTGTGTTATTTTTGATAGCCCTACGTGCTATTCTTGACAGCTCAGTGTGATATGCTAGGTAGAAGGATCTGCTGTTAGGTTTTTAGTAACATGGTGGTAAGGTTTGAGGGGTGGAAAACATTATTTCGTCCTGTGATCAGGCCTCAGTCTTTAGTGAGCCTGTGTCACTAAACTTTTGGCTTCACAAGTGCTTCTCCCGCTGTAGGTAGGGCAAGCGGGCTAGAGGGAATGGAAGCTAAGTATGCTCCTTCCTCCAGGTGGAGTAGGCTCTGGTGAAATGCATTCTCCGGAGGGTAGGCCTTGTTAAGGAAAACAGATTGCTCTGGTATATGTCAACTTGTTTCCTCTCTTCACCCTTACTTCTGTGAGAACCTAGTTGAACTCCTGGAGGTAAAATTCACAAATATGTGCTCTTCCCTCCATGACTGAGTCCTCCTGAAGTTTTTAATTCTTACACTTGTCCATGCGGAGACTTCAGAAATTGTCAATTCTTTTTAGGTTTCTCTGCCTGACACTGCTTCTCACAGAGATGTTTGTTCATGGGTTTCTGTTTGTCTGTCACCATTTGGGGGGTCAGTGGTTTGTCTTGTGACATTGTTCTTTGGGAAATCTATGAAGAGTGGATTTTTCTGTTTGTTTGGCTTTTTGCTTATTGTTGGGACAGAGTAAAGACATTCACACTCCTTACATGTTTGGTGAGAAATTCCCCTGTTGTTTTTATTGTGTATTTCACCTTCAGATTTGTTATCCAGCATTCTCACCTGTATGTAACACACACATTTTCCCCAGATTGACCTGCTAGTACCATTGCCACTTCCAGAATTGGCAAAACAAAAATTTATAATCTGAACATTTATCTTTTTTTGTTTTTTTTTTGAGACAGTCTTACTATGTCACCCTTAGTAGAGTGCTATGGTGTCACAGCTCACAGCAACCTCAAACTCTTGGGCTTAAGTAATTCTCTTTCCTCAGCTTCCCAAGTAGCTGGGACTACAGGTGCTCACCACAGCACCCAGTTATTTTTTTGTTGCAGTTGTTATTGCTGTTTAGCTGATGTGGGCCAGCTTTGAACCCGCCAAACTCGGTATATGTGGCTGGTGCTGTAACCACTGTTACAAGTGCCTAGCCTTATATTTATTATTTAACCTTATTTTTTGGTTAAATATCATCAGAATAGGTGGCGCCTGTAGCTCAAGAGGCTAAGGTGCCAGCCACATACACCAGAGCTGGCAGGTTCGAATACAGCCTGGGCCTGCCAAACAACAGACAACTACAACCAAAAAATAGGCAGGCATTGTGGTGGGCACTTATAGTCCCAGCTACTTGGGAGGTTGAGACAAGAGACTCATGTAAGCCCAAGAGTTTGAGGTTGCTGTGAGCTGTGATGCCATAGCACTCTACCCAGGGGGATAGCTTGAGGCTCTGTCTCAAAAAATAAATAAATAAATAAATAAATAAAATATATGTCCACACATATATCATCAGCATACCATGACTACTGGGAAAATACTGCAAATATGACATCTTTTTTTCCCACAGAGTTATCAATGTGAGGGAAAAAAGCAAAGTATTTAACCATTTGTTCTGTTCATTGGTAATAAATACAGTCCATCTCTTTAAATATTGTATTAGCCTATGGAGCCTATAATGAAGTTAATTCTGTTCTCAACTATTTTGAAAAGCAGTTTGTTAAGCAGAAGAAAACTGAGCTGTGGACGGAAGCTTCTAATGTGACACTGGAGACACATAGAACTTTATCCAGATAATGTAGAATACTAATGTATTTAAATGTTATTAAACATGTCAGTAGGCACAGTTTCGCAGGGATATGGTATCTGATTTCAATGCCTTTAACAAAACAGTTATGTCTCTTGTTTTTGTCCTTTTTGTGTGTTTTTGTAACTTAACATATAGACATCATTTTCTCTATTTTAAAATATTCAGACACCTGCAGTAACATGGAGTGATAAAGCTCTTTTATATCAAGTTATTCATCCTTCAGCTTATTTTTATTATAGGTCTATTGGAAGATTTTCACCCTCAGCCCTATTCTTTTAGCAGTTAATTAAAATATTCTTGCAATTGAAATGCACTGTATAGTCCCTATAAATTAAGTGATGTGAAATATTGTGGTTTTCTTAGACTATCTAGGATTCTACTGTTTTTTTTTTTTTAATTTCCACTATTTCATACTTGCAGCAATTTAGAAAAATTGCTGATGCATCAATTAATGCAAATTGTATAACGGCTTCTATAATTTAAGCGTAAAATCCAGACCCAACCATGGAGCTTTGTGTTTTCATGAGCTGCAAGTTAAAATACTAGGTTCACTTTTCATTTACCTAATGTTCCCCAGTAATAAAGACATGTCTATTAAGGACATCTGTTACAATTTGGTAACCTCTAATTTTAATGGGAAATAATAGAGTTCGTGTCTTTAAGATTAGAGGTTATGGACTAGGTCTTTACACTGGTTTGGCATCTTTGATATAATGTTCTGCCAGCCAACCTAATCTATTCACAAGAGGCCCAAAGTCTTGGTTCTGCCAGCCAAAAGGAAAGAAAGAAAGAAAGAAAGAAACTTTTTTATCTTGTCACTTTGATCATTGCCTTGTTGAATATCTGTCACCACCTACTAGAAAATAATATTTTGCTTTTCTTGTTAAAAAGCACATACATAAAGAGATGAGAACTGAGTGAATAATTACACAATCAAATGTACTCTGCCAGGTCATGATGAAGGGGAGGAAAAAGGCAGAAAAGAGTAGAAGAGTAGAGAAAAGGGGAGAGAAGAAAGTCTCTGAAGTTCGGTGCAGTCCCCAAGGCCCCCACTGGAGCCCATGGCCTCCTACTGTTTAAGTTTTCAATATTTTTCTCTTGGTAGGCAGTGAGGGGGGGGGGGTATGAGAGGCAGACAAAGCCTTTGCCTTCTCTTTCCCCTCTTAGACTGACAACCTACAGATAGTAAAGAGAATGCATCTAAGAAAACAATCATATCTGCCAACTTCAGCAATTGTCACAATGAAAACCTATTTTTTAATTCAAGCCAAACTTCAGCATTCCTTTTGAATCCAAGTCTTTAATAGCACTTACGACTCTCACAGGTATTTATTTTAGCAGAATATCTTGCATTTACTATGCCAAGAACAATCCTGAGTAAAAAAGATTCCTGTCACTTTATTCAGATTTCAACAAAAAGCACCCAAGCCAGTAAATCACTAAATGGAACTACCAGCTTCCTATGACATGCATGAATAATGTCTTAGCAGGCAGCCCACCGGAAAGATTAGAAAGGGAGGAAATAAAACCCTATAAAAGTGTGCCTATGCGAGCTGAGCCCAGAACTCTATCAAAATCGATTTCTCCGTTTGACATCTGAGTATTTTAAAATGTTCTAACAGGAAGCAACAGAATCAAATTTCTTTCCAACTTGCTTTCTGCATACAGGAAGAATTATGGCAACTAAACTGACCAGGTTTTAAGTATCACGGAAAGTCCAGTATTAACTCAAGGACAACTTGATGGAAGAAAAACAAACATGAAGGCGAAACTTCCCTGTTGAGCACCCAGACTGACAAAAATTGAGCAAGTCATGTTTCACCTTAATGTGTTTTTTTTTCTTTAGTTGGAAGTGTCCTTGATCCAGTTTTGTATTGGAGCGTAAGAGGGGAAGGTAAACTATCCATGCAGATACCCCAGGTAAGATTATGGACCTTCCAATATGTGTGCAGAGTTGAACGTATTTCACTATGGTCAGTCTTCTGATAATTGTCCTTACTTACAAGCTTATTCATCAAAGCCACAAGAGAGTCTTTGTTCTTTATATTCCATTTAATGGGAAAATAAAGTCATTTAAATGCATTCAAATGTGTTCTTTTTACTTTTTAGCCACACTGTGCTTTTCTCTCCAAATATGACAAACCTAGAGTTAACTCCTTACATGTTGTCATCAAATTTATAAGTGGCCACCTATTATATTTATAAATAAACATCCCACTTTGTGTTGTATTTACCTCAAAAACATTTTTATCTTAAATTAATTATCCCCTACCCAAATGACAAAGAAACTTTCAGATCCTAGGAAAAAAATGAAATAAATTTTTCTATAGCATAGCTAATCAAACACATTTGTATTCGATTTTCAAGTATTTTAGTTCTTGAAGTATTCTTAACCCCTCCTCCTGTCTGTGTTTTGCTGAGTTTATTTAAAAATGATTTAATAGTAAAAAACTGGGGCTTTCATAGTTTACTAATTAGCATTCTTATTTTGGATGTGTGGAAGACTTGATCTACCCTTTTTAATTAGTAATGATGCAGGATTTTAAAATTAAAAATAAAGAAGAAAGCTCAGGCATCATTTTTTTTCAGGTTCATGTCTCTCTTTTGGTGATTTATAGGTTAATCAATCATCAATAGAATTAAGGGCCATTTATTCTAAACAAATTGCTTATGGCTGCAGCAAATTGTGTTTTGAGATTTAGTGATAAAGACTATAAATTGCCAGTCATGTTATTAGACATATAAATCAGAGAGTTACTGAAAATTGATTAGCTGACTCCTATTTTCCTGAACATGTTGTTACTCTAGTTTAATTTTTCTTTTCTAGGTCAGAGCATGTCAACTCTACACTAAATGAAGGAACTTGCATTTATAATATATAAGGCTAATACTCAAGAGTTTATTTTCATTTTTTTGTTTTCATTTCTATAGACATTCCTTGAGACCAAGAAAGTAAGATTTTTACATTTATGTAAATATTGTAGTGTTGTTGGTTTGTTTGTTTTGTTTTGTATTTTTCTATTTACTTTCTGCTATGGTCTGAACGTCCCCACATTCCTAAAATTCAGATGTTGAAATCCTAACATTTCAATGTGGTGGCCTTAGGAGGAGGGGCCTCTGGAAGGTGGTTACCTTGTGAGGGCAGGACACTCATGAACAGGTTTTGTGCTCTTAAAAAAAAAAAAAAAGTGCTCCTGGGCAGCGCCTGTGGCTCAAAGGAGTAGACCGCCGGCCCCATATACCAGTAGCAGGTTTGAACCCAGCCCCAGCCAAAAACTGCAAAAAAAAAAAAAAAAAAAAAGTGCTCCTTCTATGGTTTGAGGTTATGATGAAAAGTCAGCCACGTACTGAGCAGGACCTCTCCAGCAACTGACCCTGCGGGCAGCCTGTTCTCAGCTTTCCAGGACCCAGAACCATAAGAAACATATTTCTACGATTTGAAAACCATCCAGTCTATGGTACTTGTTATAGTGGCCCAAGCAGACTAAGACACCATTTGAGTGCAATTATTCCTAAGAAAAAAAAACTAATATTTTATAAATTGCAAAACATTTTTTGAGTTTTCTGCTGAAGCCGTGTTGTAAGAAACCCGTAATGAACACAGTCTCTCCTCCGTTAGCATTTTTCTAAGATCCCAAATACATAATCTACTAGAGAAATTAGAGAAAGATAAGGAAGGCATATACCACATGTGTTTTGTTATGATGGCATTTGCATGATCATAAGGCATTATTTAAACAGTTAGGTAACATCACATTTTTTAAAGTGAGCTTGTATTGTTTGCTTTCTAGATGAGTTGTTAGTTTAGGAAATTATACTGGAAACAGATTTTCAGTTCTGAAATAGTGGGCTAGTTTTCAATACATGTATTTCAATACATCCCATGCAAAGTTACTAGAATATTCTTACATGGAGCTTTCATTTTATTATTGCTGGGATAGAAATTTTCAATGGCTTCTCCATTATATGCAGTATAATTTTCAAGAATTTCTTTTTTCTCTTGGCTCCACTCCCATAGCACAGTGATTACAGTGCCAGCCACATGCACTGAGGCTGACAGATTTGAGCCCACCCCGGGCCAGCTAAACAACAATGACAACTGCAACAAAAAATAGCCAGGTGTTGTGGCGGGTGTCTATAGTCCCAATTACTTGGGAGACTGATGTAAAAGAATTGCTTAAGCCCAAGTGTTTGATGTTGTTGTGAGCTGTGACTCCATGGCACTCTACTGAGGGTAACATAGTGAGGCTTGTCTCAAAAAAAAAAAAAAAAAAAAAAAAATTCTTTTTTCTCAAACTAGTCTTCACCAACTCAATTATCCAGTCACAATTCCAAAAGGTGCCTGTTACTTAAACACCCTCCTGCCTGACCTACCACTCCTGTCCCCACTCCCTGTGACAGTGCTTGGCACCTCTACCTGTTAGTCCAGAGTCACCCATCGTGGCCCAGCTCACAGACAACCTTACTAGAGGTTTTCCCCCCACCTCTTGAAAAGCATTGCAAAGTAGGTCATCTTATGTAGTTTATTAATTTATTTACACTTCTGTTCATGCATTTATCTACTATATTCTACTTTTAAAATTTCTACTCCAAAGTGAAGTATAACCTATAACCGCATAAAGCAAATTTTAACAAACTGTTGGTCACTCAAAGGCTTTATTTTTTGAGACAGAGTCTCATTCTGTTGCCTAAGCCTAAAGTGCCCTGGCTTCAGCTCAGCTCACAGCCACCTCAAACTCCTGGGTTGGGGTTAAGTGATCCTCCTTTCTCAACTTCCCAAGTAGGTGGGACTACAGGTGTCCACCACAACATCGGCTATTTTTTTTTAAATTTTTAATAGAGATGGGATTTTGCTCTTGCTCAGGCTGGTTTCCATCTTCCGAACTCAAGCAATCTTCCCACCTTGGCCTCCCAGAGTGCTAGGATTATAGGCATTAGCCATCAAGCACTAGCCCCATTCATGCTTTTACTCGGCATTTTAGAGATGATGTACTTTGTTTTTTGTTGTTTTTTCTTTTTTTTTCTGGCACAGAGTCTCAATTTGTCACTCTCAGTAGAGTGCTGTACCATCACAGCTCACAGCAAACTCCAGCTCTTGGGCTTAGGCAATTCTCTTGCCTCAGCCTCCCAACTAGCTGGGAATATAGGTACCCACACAACACCTGGCTATTTTTTTTTTGTTGCAGTTAGGCCGGGGCCGGGTTCGAATACCCCACCCTCAGTATATGGGGCCAGCACCCTACTAACTGAGCTACAGACGCCGCCCCAAGATCATTACTTTGTAGTAAGATAAATGTCATGAATAAATCACTTGCTAGCAATCTATAATACCCAATTACTAAATGATTTCATTAAACTAGCAACAAACATAACTGCAAATTAAAAACTAATTTAAAATATCTTCCAAAATTTCACATTCTTATCTTTCCAAGATCCAAAAATTTGAGATCTTGGAAAGTGAACAAGGGGCTGGTAAGAGGTGAAGGGATTCAGAATATGCCACCCAAAATATGCATCTTTGACATGAAAATTATTTTGAGCTGAAGGCAATTAAAGAGAAGCGAACACAAGAAAAATTCTCTGCCTTCCTCCTCTCTACTAAGAAAGGCAAGAAAATTCTTAAACAGAGCAGATAACTCTAGAACCTAATCAGCCAGAGCTATCTCCGTAACAAGATTTAGTAACTAGTCCTTATCTTCTCGTACCACCTTCCCACAATTTGCCATCTTAGCAACACCAAGTTCTTATCCTTCATCTTGTCACTTTTCTACAAAGTTATTTTTCTTTGCTAAGATGCTATTATAGGAGCAAAAGTGTGTGTGTGCCTGTTTTCCCTTGGCTCTTCTGGAGGTTTGCTGAAAAATCATCTCACAGAAAACAAAGTAATTAGAGAAAGGGCATCCAATTTTATTTAATTTGTATACGTGGGAGCCATCAGAATAAAGACTCAAACATGCCAGGGAAATTGTCCATTTTTAACCTTAGCTTCACCAAAGTATGTTAGCTGTGCAGAAATAAGATTGAATAGCAACAACAAAAAAATATGATCAAGTTCAAGTCCTGTCTGCCTAGATCCTTTCCAACCTCTCTGACAATGCCTTCTGGCTGTAGGGCAGGGTCCTCTCCAGAATTAGGGCCTTATGACCTACTGCCAAAATAGGTCAAGTAAATAATTTCTTCATCGTCAGTTTTTACACAGAATATTTTTACAATAGTAGCTATAAGGGGTGGGTTTGGAGAAAAGATTTTCTAGTTTCTAGGACTCGCCTTGGAGAAGAGGGTCTCTGCTTTCTATGGCTAGCGTGGAAGCAGGATGGCGAGGTAAGGGGGAGAATGGGACTGAGAGGCAGAAAAGCGGAAGAAAGTCAAAGAACAACTTTTGCTTCTGAGGGTGCTGCTGAGGTACTGTTGGGGGTAGGGCTTTCTGTAACTTCAAGTTCTAACCACTCCTTTGAACTACTCTGCAGTGAATGTTCCACCGTATGTGCACATGTTCACAAACTGTTATTTGTTATTCTCTTTCAATCTGTCTTTTGTCAGTCTAATTTGCAGAATTCCAGCCAATGAACTGCCAATGAACATAATATGAGGAGAGAAAAAAATAATACATTTTTCTCCCTTGAGGTCTATGGTACTTGTTATAGTGGCCCAAGCAGACTAAGACACCATTGGAGTGAAATTATTCCTAATAAAGAAACTAATATTTTTTAAATTGCAAAACATTTTTTGAGTTTAGTGCTGAAGCCGTGTTGTAAAAAACCTGTAATGAACACAGTCTCTCCTCCTTTAGCATTTTCCTAAGATCCTTAAGAGCCCAAATACATAATAAGGAGTTCTCTGCTTTACTGATGAACCATCACTGAGCTATACTGGTGGGGGATAGTATAAATATAGAAGTTAAGGGCAGTGCCTGTGGCGCAGTGGGTAGGGCTCCAGCCCCATATACTGAGGATGACAGGTTCAAACCCAGCCCTGGCCAAACTGCAACCAAAAATAGCCGATGTTGTGGCAGGCACCTGTAGTCCCAGCTACTCGGGAGGCTCAGGCAAGAGGATTGTCTAAGCCCAAGAGTTGGAGGTTGCTGTGAGCTGTGATGCCACAACACCCTACTGAGGGCCACAAAGCGAGACTCTGCCTCTAAAAAAAGAGACTCTATCTCTATATATATGGAGAGAGAGAGAGACAGAGACAGAGAGAGAGAGAGACAGAGAGAGAGGTTAAGATGAGAACCTTAGGAGCCAGGAAACCCTAGGTGCAAATTTCAGCAATTGCCTACTGTCTATACTATGATAAAAAAAGGCTAGCTGTTATCTGATGGCAGGTAATAATTTGTAGCTTAAATTTTGCAACAAATTTATTTAAAATCAGGACTTGGTCCCTTAATTCTTCAAAAATGTCAGGAACTCACACTTTCAAGGGAATACACAATTTTTGAGCAAAGATGTAGAGAGGAAGGCTAGCACTGTTTCTAACATATTCACTATGTGTTTAATCATCATAAATGTCTTAACTTGTACTTTTACAGGCAAGCTGAAGTTTAGAAATACATACCCAATTCGTTCTGCCACAACTATAAATATAAGGGAACTATTTCAACATTCAGAAAAAGGAGTTTATTGGTTGCTTTTGTTTGACTCAGTATTAGCTATTATAATACCTTAATTAATCTGACCTCTCTCCTTTGACTATATAGAAATGTGCAAAGGAAACATCCAACTTTATGTATTCCTAAAGATTTTCAAAGTAAAAATCATACATTTTTACCTTCCTATCTCTTGCTTGCATTTTATCTATGTATAAAATTTTAGGATGTTGGAGGGAATAGGATTTTTTTTTTTTTTTGTCACCTTGTTTTGAGTACAATTATATATGAATAATTTCTTCTGAACAAAATGTTTTTCAAAGGTCTGTTATGTCTGAGATGTCAAAACGCTAGTAAGTGATCTGACAGTGTCACTAAACCATAAACCTTTCTGCAGGATTTTTTTTCTTTTATTCTTTTAAAATCTATATTAAGTTCCCAAGGGGTACACTAACTCTTATGAACTATTTTTCCAATGCAATGGAATAGTCTTTGGTTCAAGGAAATAAAAAGATGTTGTCATTATTCTTAGATGTCACCCAAATGTTTGCTTTAGTTATAATACAATAGATTTTCTTTTATGGAAGCCAGCTGATGGAAAATCCCTTCAAAATTATAACCAAAACTTCTTTCAAAATTAGAGTCTTTTAAAGATATCTATACAATTGAGGAGAGCTACATAAAAATAATTTCAGTAAGAGCTATAATAAGATTAATCTCAATAATTCTTTTCAACTATAATAAATTAGTCATTCGTCTGTTACACATTTTCTTTTGCTTTCTCCCCGTTTTAAACAGTTGCCTGACTAAGTGATCAGAATTTTTGGCACAGCAAAACGCATCAAAGCCAGGCATAGTCATTAGCACTGAACAGTTCAGGGTATGAAAGAATTATAAAAATCTTTCTGAGACCTGAACAAGCCCAAGTTGATTTTGGACTTTGTAGGTGCAGACATGTGCAAAAAGAATTCAAATGACCCACAAGCGCCACATGAAGGTAGCTAAGTCACAGACACAGAGCTCCTTCTTTGGACGACTCATCAAACTTGCCCCAATGAATATGGAAGGAAAGAATTTTTGCAGCTTCTAGCTCACACTGAGACATACTAATTTTAGTCTATACAAAAAATATATATCTCTTTGTTGACTGCATATTGCTTGGTTTAATGTTTCCTTTAACTTACTTTATTTTACTACTTTTAACCAATCTCCTTCTCCATTTCCTGGTTATTCTTAAGGTTAAGGTTAGAGAGGGTAAAATTTATATTGTCATTTCTATAAAACAGCTAAGGCACCAGATATTTAGTTTTGGGTTAGCATAGCAAACTGAGGTCAGCTCATTTACCTTCTGTTTTCTCCCCAAGATTCCAAATCAATGCACTTATCCAATTTATCAGTTATAGAAATGATTAATAGGTTTCTCTGGTGCTAATCTAATTGCTATGACACTAAAGACAAGAACATTACAAAAGATAAAGCATTGAGACCAGAATTGTCTCCCTCCTACGTAGCAATCAGCTATCGAAGGCAATTCTCCCAACTCCTTTGAGCAACTAACAAATTAGTGTCACAGGTTTGGCTTTGCCTTACTGGCCAGTTAGAAGACATTCTCAATAACAAATCCTTATGCCCAACTCACTATTTTTAATCTTATCTAAAGTTTGTGTTATTAAAAATTTCCAGGAGGAAATGTAGTAACCGACCCGGCAAAAGGACTCCTAAAGAAGACCCCTAACTATCTCAACCTAAGTCCCCACACGTCTCAAACCCCCACCTCCTTGGGTTAATTCTGAGAACAGATTTCAGAATAGAACAAGGAAGTTCCCTGAGTTCCCAAGAACTCCTAGCAATGGCTAAACAATGGTGAAATAAATTACCTACGTCAAGTTCCCAAGTTACTGCATCCCCCAAGTTGTCCCCATGCCAAGTTTGTCCCCATGCCAGCTGCCACGATACAACCCCCTGACTAGCTGCAACCGGTACCAAGCCCCCCTGAGCCAATTCTGTAACCCCACCCCTGGGCTAACTAACTGCCACGTTCTGCTTTGTTTTTGCTTGCTTGCATGGCAACAAAAAAGGTATAAAAGGCAGCCTGCCTTTCTCTTCGGGGCTGTTTGCCCTTCGGGGTGGCGGCCCACCTGCGCAGGTGTAATAAATCACTATCTGATTTATACCTAAAGTGGGGTCCGAGTCTTTCTTCCAGGTGGCATGAGTACAACAGAAAATTCTGCAAGAAATTCTAATGAGTATTTTATGTGTTATTTCCATTGAGCAGCATATTTCCCCAGGTGCCATAGTCTTCAATTTTCATTTTATGTAATAGTGTAGCTAGAATTTCTCTCTGTGTAAGGTCCTTGATCTCAGGGTTCAAAGAATGAAACTACAGAGCACATGAGTAAGTGAAAGCACAGAGTTTATAGATAGATAAAGAAATAGATAAGGTAAAGAGAGGGGACAGAACCTCCAGCAATGGAAGGGGGAGACCTCATGTGGGCCTTCTGTCCAGGGGTTTATATGCTGCTTTTCTTATCCTGCAGGCAAAGCGGTTTGGGGAATCTTAAGTCCAGAACATTTCATAGTTGGCTCACCCAGGACTAGAAAATGGGTGTCCTGGTCCAGCCCTGAAGAGGGAAACCCTATATCAATATCATCAACCTAACATCATATGAATGTGTCAAAACACTTAACAAATAAGAAGGGAAGTGGAAAACAGGCAATGGTCTGAAAAACCCAGGTATCGATCCCATTTGCGCCATCATATTTCTAAGAAAAGTACTTTTCTATCAAAAACTCAAAATATTATTTCAGTGTTTATATTTGGCTTTCTCTTTTTATGTGACCTGACCACGAAATGCCCGTTGGACTACAAAACTCCAAAAATTCATACTAAAATTAAATTGCCAAAATATCTGACTTTTTCTTTTTGGTGTTTTTTAAATTTCTCACGGACCAAATAAAATACACATGCATGACTGAGTGATCACTAAATGAATGAGTTTGTAATTTTCATGGTAAACCTGCGTCTCCTCTTAGGGCTTAGACTATCTTCTACTGAAACCAAGTTCATTAGTCGATATCTGGTATTTTATGTTTAAATCCCTTCAGTAATGGAAACATATTTGTAAACTGAAAAATTGTGTATGTGTTGATACAGTTGGTTACATGTTCAATCCTATCATCTTGATATAATCTGCAGTACCTGTAATTTCCCCCTAAAACGGGACTTGTTGGTTAGGAGAAAAATATTTTCTCTCTTTTTGTACTTTGTGATCCTAATACTTTATTAAGCTGTTTAAAAAAGACTTTCTAGTTTTCTTTAGGTTCTCTACTTGGTGGTGTTGCCTCCACTGAGTTTTTATTATGTAAATTACCGCAATCTGGCTAGTTCTTTCCCTCTTTTTCTTAACAAAAGGAGTCTGCAAGGGCTAATCAAATGTTGCAATTTACATATTAATGAAGTTTTTATAATGACATTTCCTTCATACCCAGGGTGAGCAAAAAGGGAGACTTTCCATCCTTTCTTGAGAAAGCAACCTCTAAATTTTGATCTTAGGAAGTATCTTTGAAACTTTTCAAAGCTGATTGATGGCATTTATATATTTTAATCAGATACAAAAACAAATCGCAAGGTATGAGCTACACTCATGCTGTCGTGATGTTTATAAGCAACAATTTTTTTGTATACATTCATGAACTTGTAATTGCACAAAAATGCTAAGGATACATTTGGCAGTGCGGATGCTGGGCACAATCAAGTCCTAATCATGTTCAGAAAAGGAAAACATTTCACTAGAAAGACAAGTGTTCAAAAGCTATGTCAAAGCATCCAGCTGTTTTCATAGAATATAGGTGATTTCCTGGTGCTAGCAAAATCCAGAAGAAACATCATAATAACTGGAAATGTCTATAATTGCAAAGAAGCCCAAGTATGAAGATCCACAAAAATAGAATAAGTGGATAAAATTAGTTAAAACAATCTTCTTAATAATGAGGTATGCTGATTATAAAAGTATTCTCTGACTGTTAGAGTGTGTCACTGAACACCAAGCTGGAAAAAACAAATTAACAATCTGTAGTGAGAACAGTGACTCCTACAGACAATATACTCATACATGAAAGGACTAGGATTCCAGTATTAATCATTATTCAATCAATGACATGCATGAGAAATTAAGGCCAGGAACTAACTTGTGTCATATTTTCTTTAATTATCAAATGGGCAAATAAGAACAAAATTTGTAATGGAAATTATTTTCTTAGTCAACAGCACACTATAAAACTATATACATATATGTACACGAAAGGAAGAAAAGTGACCCAAACATTTTTTTGTGAATTCTTAATTGTACTAAATATTTCATGTAAAATATGTGTTTATTATCAATGGCTAACCCAAGAAATGTCAGTGTGTTTCCAAATCCTACATCTTTTTGTTTCCCCAGGAAAATGAGGCGAAAATTAGTAATTTGTTAGCTATTTCTAAGAGTAGCAATGTAATAATTGATTTGTTTCCTCTAAAATGTTTTATATTATAAAAAGGTAATTTTGGTCTTTTAAAAATTTATTATTTATTATTTTATTTTATTTTTTATTGTTGGGGATTCATTGAGGATGCAAGAAACCAGGTTAGACTGATTGCATTTGTTTAAAAAGATAATTTTGGATCTAAGGTCAGCAACATTTCTAAACTGTTAAAGGCTTATAAAAACTAATACTAAAAATTCTCTAATGCATTATAAAAATAGTTCCTAAATCTGAAAAATAAAAATGTAATTATTATATGTGTAGGTGAACTTAGCTTGGCTTCAAGATAAGCTTGATGCTTATTTGGAAAAGGGTAGTTGATGAAAACAGATGATTCCTATTTTGGATTAATTGGAAGGACACCCCAACAAGTGAAATAATAAGACAGGTCTTACTTCTTTTCACAGCAGGATGAGAACACCATTCAATTGGATTAGGTGACATCATGCCAAGAGCCATTAGTCCAATCATTGACTTGTGCCGGCAAGTGCTACCATTTAGACACATGGAACCACTTCCAGTCACATCTGGCCACTTGGGAATGTGTGTTGGCACAAGCATACCGTGGAAAGGATAAATCCCCCTGCCCAAGCTATTCACCCCAGAATAATTTAATATTTGGGGGGTATTTCTCTTAACAAAGAAGAATCCTTGAAACTCTGATACTCTCTGCTATCCATTTATGATCCACAGAAAGTTTATTTTTCTTTCTTCATCACTTGACTTGTTTGGTTTCTGAATAGCTTCAATCTAGCTTCAGGCCTTTAAATTGTTGATTGCTCATGTTCAAGCATTGATTTCAGGTTGTGCCAATTCATTGAAATTGTACTTAATTTCAAAGGACCTCCATAACTGGCTAGAAGACCAGTTTGCATAGAAGTGGACAAATGACTTTCCTCTGGGGAATCTGACCTCTACCAACCACAGGTATATGTAGGCCTGCCAAGGACAGAGATTAATGGTTTTAATCTTTTGCTAGTTATCCCACAAGTCTCACAATTGTTTCAGTCTTCAAAGGAAAAATATTTTGCTTAATTTTGTTTTTCCCTGTCCTCATTTATAATGAGGTATGCTAAATTCAACAGAAATGGTACACTTGGTCTATTTAAAACATATTAAACTATGAACTCTGGAGAAGTGAATTAGAGACAATTGGTGTCTTTTCAAAAAATAGTATGTTGTCATTCAGAATTAAAACTATACCTGCAAGCTTATGCACAGACACTCCAGTAACTTGGCCGCAACACAGACTCTACAGAGATTCAATTGTTTGTTAAATCTTCCTTTGCAATCATCAAATTATGAGCCAGTCTTTATTTGCTGGTTTGACTATTTTACAAAACCCCACTGTGCCTCCTCAGTTTATCCCAACATTATGCTGTGATTATGGCTGGTGTACTAATTTCTAGATTAGTACATACTGGAACTGCCCTTACAGACTGAGGAAGGGGTGCAAGGTGAGAACTAGGGTAAGGGTCCCCAAACTGTGAAGGAACAGGGTTAGCTAAAAATAATTATAATCATCACTCACCATAACTTTGTTTGCTTGATAATAATTAGTCACTGTTCCCTTATTTGCTTCTCTATAATTGCTAATCTGGAGTCATATAGCTGTTAGTTGTAATATCACCTTTTGGAACCCCAACAGTAATTTCTAAGTATCTTCCAGGCCCTGCCTTCCAGTGGACTGGCTGACCCACCCGGACCTGTGGCCCATACCAAGAAACTAGCTCTACTGGAATCATGACCCCAGGAGCTGAAGCAACACAAGAAGATGATTTCTTCACCTCTATAATTTTGCCCCAAGCTCAGCCAATTAGCAAACCTAATTACATAATTCCTTGCCTATCAAACTATTCTTAAACACCCTGTCTTCCATATTCTTGGGGAAGTGGCTTCGAGAAATTTCTTTCATCTCCCTGCTTTGTGTCATGTGAATTAAACTCTTTGGCTGCTGCAAACCCAGTGGTCTAAGTTCCCTGCCTTCTTCTCAGGCAGCAGGTAGATGCACCTGTTTGGGCAGCAACAATACAACAGTTATAATTTGCCAATGTAATATATTTTTCCTAAAGAGGTGCATTTTGACTTATTAGTTTTTAATTTAAAACAGCATGAACATAGTTTCACCCTATTTTGCTCATCCCAAGAGCCTGAGAGTAGAAGAATGTTTTACCAATTGGGCGTATTTTCTTCCCCCCACACTAATACATGGTACTCACAGAGTTTTGCCAGCCTAACACTTTAATACATGTTAAGTGTATTTCAGGGTATAAGAGAAACAAAAGACACAATCATATGGACTGAGTTTTTGTGGAAAAGAAACTGATCTGAAAACCCATTAAGAATCAATTAGGCCAAGCATTTTGGAAGAAATACTAGAAATACTATTAAGCTATGTCATCAGTCCCAAAGAATGAACTCATTAATATTTTAGTTCATCTTTTTGACAGTGGAGGGTAGAAAAGATTTCTTTCCTTGCTCATCACTAGGTTCATAATTGAGGCACCCAGGGCAAAAGAGATCCAAAAAGAAAAATATACAAATGTATGTAATATAAGTTTATGTGAACCATTTACTTAATGTAAATCAGGTGAAGCAGGAGCCTTCAGAAATAAAAGCCAAAGAATCAGGAAAGCCTGTGTACTTTTATGCTAAGTTCAATGAAGAAATAGATATTGATTGGATAAAGGGGGTACAATCTAATGGCAACAGACTAGGGAAACTTAGCAAGGCCAGTTTGTTCAGATTCTCTTCTATGTTCTTTTGTCTTCAGAGACATTTCTTTCTTCCAGGTGGAGGATGAACACTTCCCACAGGAGGGTCGTATAAGGTATTGTGGAAGATAGTCAGAGAATTATGTTCTGTCTTCCTTCAGGGAGACATCTTCCTTCCTGCTTCTGCTGTTGGCTCAAATGTCCAGGCGTCATATTTTGGGGTAGCATGCTTAGAACCCCATCAACATTGTACTTTTACAAATTTTAAGTCACATTTTCTATGTGCCAGGTAAAATACAATAATTTGACACAGAGGTTTGACAGATTCCCTAATAACACTGGAAAATAACTGCTTCATTTTGAATGCACTTGCAAGAGTTTAACAAATCTTCAACAAACAAATATACACTACAGAAAATTCACTACAAGCAATAAGAAGTAAGAATGTGATGACAATAACAAACTCACCAAACAATAGTGATGAATCAGATACATCTTAAGGGCTGTCAAGCTTTTTCTTTTTAATTGCTCTATTTTCTTTCTGTCTTTTCTTCTTTTCTTTCTTTCTTTTCTTCTTTTAATTATTCCTCTTAAAATTTGTTTCTTTTTTTTAAATTAATCTTATTTTATTTTTTTATTTCATATTATTTTTATTTATTTATTTATTTATTTGCAGTTTCTGTCCGGGTCTGGGTTTGAACCTGCCACCTCTGGCATATGGGACTGGCACCCTACTCCTTTGAGCCACAGGCGCTGCTCCATTTGTTTCTAAAGTATGCAAATCTAATAGAGTTCTATAAATTTCTTTTCCTCCTCAATCTTTATTACAAGTTTTCTGTGCCCTACGTAACACATCTGAAGACTGTTGTTGAGGAGCCCTCGTATTGTGCCTGCATTTGGGTGTTACTCTTTCTACAACTTCTCTTCCAGAGGGATGTTCTCAAGCCCTTCGGACTTCTGGTGTCAACAGAGAAGAAGCCATACTCAGTAAAATAATTTAAGGAGGTTTATTCTGAGCCAAATTTGAGGACCATGACCTGGCACCACTCCTAAGAAGCAGTAAGCATGTGGACTCTAGATGCTGGGGTTACAGTTGGTTTTATACATTTTAAGGAGACAGGGATTACAGATGAGATCATAAATCAATACGGGGAAAACATACATTGGTTTGGCCCCAAAAGGTGGGATATCTGGAAGAAGTGGAAGCTTACGGGTTAAAGGTGGGTTTAATGATTCTTTAGGTGACCATTGACAGAAGGAGTTAACCAGATAATTTCTGCCTCTATCTAAAAGACCAGGAGTCAGTGAAAAGGAATGCTTACAATAAAGAGTCTTAATTAGAGACAAAGTACCAGAAAGACTCAGTGGTTTGTTATGCATATTGAGGAACTGCAGGTAGGTCTGGCATAGCCTTAGGCCTGTTAGGGAGTCAGGGGGGACATCTCTAGGAAGGGCAGGGGCCATTGAGGCCATGAGGCCTGTCTGATCTCCCTTCTCATGGTTAGAGCTCAGTTTTAGGGATCCTCTTGGACAAGAGCAGGTCCAATCAGTCAATCGCTGAAGGGGGAGCCTTAAATTTTTATTTTAGTTCACCCTAGTAAGATCAAAGCTTTAATTTCAGCTGTTTCAACAAGCTTCCATTGCAAGAACTTCTCACCATTAGAAACTTTGGCACAGACATGATATTTTTTTAAAAAACACATACATCTCTTATTCTTAGTACTAAGCAAAAATATTAAAACTTTCAATCAAAATAATGATTTTAAGTTTAAATGAAAAAATATGACTTAGTTATATTTATTACAAAAACTAAAGACATGATTTTCAGTACTCCTTTCAGGCTTGCGTGTTTCTTTATTTTGTAATGTAAAATATACTGTGCATGTGAAATGATTTGTTTATTTAATTTCCATAATGGAGGTTTTAACTTTCCTTCCAACATATACATTCTTGCCTCTTCTTTACCTTATCAATGGAAGAGATTCCACCCACACCTGTGTTCCTCCATCCAAGCCTTAACCTATATGTAGTTCTGTTGGGGCTCAGAAAGCTATCCTCCCAAAGACTGGCATTCTGACATGCTGAGTCCATAGGGATTCCTTAGAATCAAGATTTCTTTAACCCTGTCTTGTCCCCAACCCTCAGTCTATCAAGAGTTTGGAGGTTTTCTCTGGAATTCTATCTCCTCTCCTTCTCTTCTCTTCTCTTCTCTTCTCTTCTCTTCTCTTCTCTTCTCTTCTCTTCTCTTCTCTTCTCTTCTCTTCTCTTCTCTTCTCTTTTCTCTTCTTCTCCTCTCCTCTCCTCTCCTCTCCTCTCCTCTCTTCTTCTTCTCTTCTCCTCTCCTCTCCTCTCCTCTCCTCTCCTCTCCTCTCCTCTCCTCTTCTCTTCTTCTCCTCTCCTCTCCTTTCCTCTCCTCCCCTCTCGTTCTCCTCTCCTCTCCTCTCCTCCCCTCTCCTCTCCTCTCCTCTCCTCTCCTCTTCTTCTCCTCTCCTCTCGTCTATTCTTCTCCTCTCCTCTTCTTCTCCTCTCCTCTCCTCTTCTTCTCCTCTCCTCTCCTCCCCTCTCCTCTCCTCTTCTTCTCCTCTC
>CAUYPK010053310.1:0-15287 GCA_963574355.1 Loris lydekkerianus | reverse complement strand
AGTTATAACCCCAATAACGTTCCAAAGTACTGCCTCTTTCAAAGAGAACCATAAGTGAACAGCAATATGAATTAGCCTTCCACCTAAAAAAATAGCTTCATGCAATGCTTCAAAAGGAAACTATATATTATTGAATCACTTTGGATGAATTCGGGTCATAACAGAAAATTCTCATTGCTATGAAGAGTTACTTGCTTTGGGCACTCTGGTAAACAGAACATGGGCAATAGATATCTTCAACAACTTTCAAGACAAATGTCATGAAGTTGGATTGAATTTGGTTAATTTATTGAGTTTATATACACCCAAATACACCTTCCATGACAGGAAAATATGAAGGGTTTATTGGCCAGATTTTTTAAAAAGTGTTAACGAGTGGCGCCTGTGGCTCAAAGGAGTAGGGTGCCGGACCCATATGCAGGAGGTAGCGGGTTCAAACCCAGCCCTGGCCATAAACTGCAAAAAAAAAAAAGTATTAACAGATGCTTTTTTTTTTTTTGACAGTCTCACTCCATGTCCTGGCCTCCTTCCTCACAGCAACTTCAGACTCTTTGACTCAAGTGATTCCTTTGCCTCAGCCTTCTGAATAGCTGAGACTATAGGTACCCACCAGTACCCCCAGCTAGTTTTGCTCATTTCAGTAGAGACAGGGTCTTGCTTTTGCTCAGGCTGAGTTACTAGAGACAGGGTCTCGCTTTTGCTCAGGCTGGTCTCTGAACTCCTGAGCTCAGGCAATCCACTCGCCTCCTTGGCCTCCCAGAGTGCTTGGATTCCAGGCCTGAGCCACCACACCCAGCTCAGATGCTCTCATTTCTTTTCATTGTATCTTGCCTCAGCAAAATCTCTGCCGCTAAAGCTACAATTTTAAGTGACACTTGGCAACAAGTAATAAATACTGTTAACTATATTTGCACAATCAACAAGGCATCATCAGTTTCATAACATTCTAAAGCTGAACTATAAGGTATTCAGTGTATCATTCTAAAGTGCATTGGCTATTGTAGGGACAGTCGTTTACTAAAATTTTATCTCTGCCAGATCAGATAGTTAAATTTTATGAAGAAAAGAATCCACAATGTGAAATATTGAAAAGAAGATTTCTATAAGGATCCAGCATTTCTGAATGATGTCATCTCAAATCAAAATGACTACTAAGTATATAGATAATATGTGGCAAAAATCCAGGCATTTCAAAAAAGCTATGTTTTTTCAAAAGACTTCTTCATCAAAATAAAATACCGTATATTCTCGAGTATAAGCCAAGTTTTTTTGGCACAAAATTTGTGCTGAAAAACCCGAACTCGGCACAAATTTTGTGCCGAAAAATCCTGGCTTATACTCGAGTATATACGGTAACAGACGAACCTTTTTTTTCCCCAGTTAACAAAAGTTATTGATGAACAGGATGGTATATGTGAATCATGAAAAACACACAGCTATTGTAGACCTATTAATTGGAAAATACAAGGAAAGGTTCACTGACTTTGAGAATCATGGCATCACACACAAATTAGCCTTCAGCCTCACCCAGTTGATATCACCAAGGAATCTGAAGAACTACAGATGAAAATGATAGAGTTCTCAGTAGATGACATTTTAAAAGCATTGTTTGATGCTAAGAAAGATCCAACTGAAATACAGAAAAATGCAGTAGAATGTCCACACCTTCAGCAACATGCCTGAAAAATGCTTTCTTGCTTTGCAACCACTTGCAGCTGCGAATCTACATTCTCATACCTAACCCAAATCAAGATGCCCTTAAGGTGACAAATGCCTAATTCCCATCTAGAGGATCAACAAAGACTGCCCACCTCTGTGGCGCAACCAAATATTCTAATGCTTTCCAACAAAAACCAGACACAACCAAGTCATTAAAAGGTTAGTTGACTTTAAAATTAACAAATGGTTTTCATTTTTAGAAATTACTAACCACCCAGTAGTTAGAGTTTTACAAAATAATGTACATTTTTAAGTATATCTAATTAAAATTTCTTGAATGTTGCTTTATTTGATTATAGCTAAATTAATAATGCAGGCTGCCAACATGAAAAGGTTCCCTACCCCTGCATTAAGTAACTTGGTTTCATAGCAGCTAAAATGCTGAGTAGGAATTTAAGCCCAAGAAAGAAATCTAGCTTCAGAGTCTATCTTCTTCACTCTACAATCTATATTGTTTTTCTTTTTTTTTTTTTTTTTTTTTTTTGCCCGCATTAGAGTACCGTGGCATCACACAGTTCACAGCAATCTCCAACTCCTGGGCTTAGACGATTCTCTTGCCTCAGCCTCCTGAGTAGCTGGGACCCCAGGCGCCTGCCACAACGCCCAGCTATTGTTCTGCTGCAATTTAGCCAGGGCCAGGTTTGAACCCACCACCCTCGGTATATGGGGTCGGCACCCTACCCACTGAGCCACAGACACCACCCTATTTTATTTTCTTTTTTTGTTTGTTTTTACAAGAAATAGCAAGGTATCATCTTCTTTTTAATACAATTAGTCATTTATGGCAAATCTTTTATGAAGGAAACTACAACGCACTGCAAATGAACAACAGAGGATTTGAACAATGAGTGGGAATCACTGAGAATCACTTTGGTCTCTGAGCAAATGAGCACAAGCAGCAAACCATATCACATTAGGAAAGCTTCATTTATTTCTTATTCTTTTTGATTAAAAACTACATAAAAATCACAGTTCTCAGATTTCCCCACAAACCATTTTCTTGAAATCATCTCCCTCATCTCAGGCCAGCATGCACCTAGGTCATTTTAGAGACCTCTACTAGACAACAGAGAGGCAGGGCAATATTTAAGAAGGTAAGAGATGTGAGCAGATCTGTGATTTTTAAACAATTACTGGGAAGGAATAATAAAGGAAAACAAGGAAAAAGGAGACCAGAAAAAGAAAAATAATTAGGATGCCACTTGCAATAGATTCAGCAAGTGATAATGAGACACCAAACTATGACAGTAAGGAGTCAAATGTGAAAGACGAAATGACTTACTTGCCCAAGGACTTGAGTCAAGAGATGTGCCCAAACCAAGACCTGGGCGTCTAGATTGCACTGATCTGGGAATGGTGTTATACAATGGATTTGCAGAAAGATGTCTATCGTAAAATTTCTAAGACTCCTCTTTATAACTCCTGTTGTCCACAACATAAAATTTTTTCAGCCTAATATTACATTATTACATAAACTGTGGCCCAAAATGAATAATATAATAATGCAAACTACCATGGCATTCAGGCATGTAACTAAGAATTTAATATTAAAATCTGAGATTTAGCCCTACAATCCAGAAACAAAATACTTCATCATAGAGAAAGTGTAAGAATTCGAAACACATTCCTTTGTAAAACAAGCTATTCCAAGGCACAAATTTACAGGACATAATGCTCACAAGTGAGCTTCCAAACAAGCTTTTTAAATTAAACTCCATCAGAGAAGTCATTTAAGAAGATAGGTTTGTATTTTCTTAATGTGACAATATAACAAGATAGATAATCATATGATTCTCAAATGACATAATTAATGTAGCTGATGTGACATATTCCTATTAATGATCTTTTATGATGTGTGAACAGTAAAATAACATTAGATAAGCAGTGAAAAAAATCCAAACAGCAGCTTTTTCCTGAAGGTTTTGACTACAGTCTTATTTACAGTGTTATCTGATACTAATCTTTGGATTTTGAAGAGCAGAAATAGCTTCAGAACTCTAAACAAAACATTTTTATAAGATGAGCATTTTAATTACTATCATTTCTGCAAATACATGACAAAAATTTGATACATGATAACATCTTAAGATAAAAGCAGGGCTAAGTCAGTAAAGTTACGTGAATAAGAGGATCATGAATGACACTGGATCTGGAGTCTGATCTACGTAGCCTGAGATTTTAAGATTTTGCAGAGATCATAGCTGCCCTCACCCTGATATTATCTGTAAAAGATTAGAAGTAAGTGACAAAATATTCTGGTTTTCTTTCCTTTTTTCTTTTTTTCTTAAAAGACAATGTTTTGCTCTGTTGCCTAGGCTGGGGTGCAGCACCATTATCAGAGTTCACTGTAACCTCTAACCCCTGGGCTCAAGTGATCCTCTCACCCCAGCCTTCTAAGTAGGTGTGTATCATCACACTCACTAATTTTTTTTTTTTTTAAGTAAAAACAGGGGTCTTTCTATTTTACCTGGACTGATCTTGAACTCCTGGCCTCAAGCAATCCTTACTCCCAGACCTCCCAAAGAGCTAGGATTTTAGGTGTGAGCCATGGTGTGTGGTCCTGGTTTTCTCTCATAAATCACTATAGTCTAATATCTTTGAATCTGATGAAATAGAAGAAAGTCTAAAAATACAAGTTTTACAAAGTAATAGTGCTTATTTGCTGTTACATCACATAAATACTTACTGAGTAACTATATTATCCTTTGCACCAAAAAAGAGGCATGAAATATAGTTCCTGAACTCAAGGAGTTCCAAGTGTCATAAAGCCTGGGTATATATACATAAAGAGAAATATATGCACAAATAGATAAAAAGATCACAATCAATGAAAGACAATCCACCTAAAGGACTATAAAAGCTCCAAAAATTTAGAGGTAGAATTTAATTAAATTACGGTTACTTTAAAGGAAAGATGAAGGGGGAGAAGAGCACCCTGGTGTTGGTACCCAGAAGTAAGGAAGCAAACCTATGACTAAATTCCATTTTGGGGGGTAATCTTAGCTTTATCTTTCTTGGATGAAGAGCTCCAGAATCAAAGTTCCCAAATACATATGTTTTTGGAAGGATTTAGAGAATATTCTCCTAAGTATCACAAGAATGGAAAAACAAGCATCCTATGTACTCAATACTAAGTTGAAACTAGTAGATTAACAACTATATGCCCTCATGAGAGAAAAATTTGATTAAATTCAAGAACAGGGTGGGGAGGTGGGGTTCAGTAAGGTAAGTTCCCAACCAATAGGTACAATGCATGGGTATATGGCACACTTCGATGAAGGACACAACTACAGCTGGGACTTTACCTTACAAATGCAAACAATGTAACCTAATAGTATGTACCCTCATATTAACCTGAACTTTTAAAAAAAACAGACCCTTAAACAGGAGCTACAAAAATTATAGGAAAAGTGCAAGGAGTGGGTAATTAGAAAAAAAAAGCAAAACAAAATAAAATACATGTTTTGAAGTAAATAAAGCCTGGTCCATTCTTAGCTCTGGCCATACCATGCTGTGTGACTCTGAGTAAGTTGTTTCACTCCCTGTAAATCTCCATTACCTTCAAAAGGTAACACCTACCACCTCACTGGATAAGAATTAAATAAATGCATATATAGACCAATTGGAGATGACTAGCATAAAGCAGATGCTTTTTGAAATGCTTTAAAATTGAAGCTGCTATTTGTATGATAGTAAACAGCATTCTTACCATGAAAAGTCTAAACAACTGCTTAGAATCTTACTATTTAAAAAAAAAACCACTTAATTGATGTATGATTGACATAGAAAAAGCTGTACATATTTAACATATACAACTGGATGAGTTTGGAGAGTTAAGTATATACTTGTGAATCTTGTTTTGTTAAGCAATTATATGGCTTTTCATAGGAGACCTATTGTGCTCTGGAAGACCAGGTCCTAAACTCCTGGGTGCTAGAGGCAGAGCATGAACAATCTCATTCTGATAGTTTCTTTGTATAAGGGTAGCCAACTCTAATTGAATTCTTCAGACTCGTCTCTTTAAAAAGCTTGTTTTAGAATTTAGTTTAACTTAGCAAGTAAGGAGAAAAAGGAGGAAGAAAAGAGCTTCCCTTCAATCACATACTCCAACTGCATGGTGAGTTAGAAACAAAGAAATCTAGAACCTATAGGCACTCTCTTATAAGACTAGAATTTAGAAAAGCCAAAACTAGTAGTGGCTGACAGGACATCATGATAACAAGCTACCACAAATACTGCTTGGAGCAACATTCTGTTTATGATCTTGCTAGCTTTGTTAAAATCATATCAATGCAGTACCACTTTTCATTTGTAGGGTAAATGGCTTTTATGAAACAGTTTGGTAAAACACATGGCATGTGACTGTACCACTACAACTGTGTTAGCAAACCCAGCCAGAAACCATGGCAATGATCTGATCATGTGACTATTCTGCCAAGAGTAAGAAAATAAACTTAATTTTAATAAAGACTTACTGGTCCCCTAACAGAGTTGGATATGGAGTTTCTTCCAAAGAAGCTTCCATTTCTAATGCAGCAGAAGCAAGAATTATTTTCACGCCACTACCAAATAATCATACAGTATTCAATAACTCATCTTTTTTTTTTATTCTATGAACTGCAGAATTATGTCTGGATCCTTATAACACGATGATTTGAGATTATTAATACAGTGAATAAATACAAGCTTCTGGTATAGCAATTTAAGCATCAGAGTAAATACTACAGACTGAATCCTAGCACTTGGAACAGAATCTTCCAGTCCAGAAATCTACCTGACTGCCAAGAATAATACTTCCGTGGTTCAAGCAATACCAGTACCCAGAGGGGTTTCCACAGACATAACCACATGAGTTACTGCATCTTGGGTAAAATAGAAAAAACAGACTTTTACGAACGTACAGTTTTCAGACATCTTAAAACTACTCATAAATATGCAATTTACAAATATAGAAGAAATGGAGGACTTTAGGGGTATGCAACATCTGTTTAAATTGCTTAATTATATGGTTTCTTCTATGGGTTTTCCTCATCCTGTTTTTATTGGGGGTTGGAGGTGTGGCTGGGGAGTACATGGATCTCTCAACCAAAGTAAATGAAACCAATCTCACTGAAAGAAGCTCTATGATGAGAACTAATATACCAGAGATTCTTGACTTCAGGATGAGGTACAAAAGATACAGTGTCAGAGGACAAAATCACATCAATTAGGTATCAAAGAAAAACCTTTCGATTCACCAGGTTTGTTAGATTCTGAGGCCAGGTTTGTTAGATTCTCTGGCCATAAAACAAATGCACAGTATCTTCTCATGCACTTCACACCACATGTGATTTCTATTTCAGCTCTGATGCAAAACACGGTATCACACATCATGCCACAAAGAAAGAGTCAGTTTAGCTAGTTCAAATAAAACACCAGGCAGCTGCTAACAGAGACAGGTCATGGCTGAGGAGGGGCACAGCACATTCAGTTCACTATGTTTTCCTTCAGAAGAATGTCAATAAAAACCATGGCCAAATGAGGTATTTGAAGTTAAAAAAAAAAAAAAAAAAAAAGTCCTGTTATGCAGTGAACCACCGGGTTCACCTAACCGTGGTAGTCACACAAGTTAGCAAAACGGAGCCCTAGTCAAATGAACAGCCGCCAACAACTTGAAAAAAGCTGTCTTTCTCCTTCAGAGTCCTGGGGTAGGAACCAGTCCCACATTTAGAAACGTTATTTCTGGGACCAATAGCAATTTATTTTGATAGAACCACTGGATTTTTTTCTTGAGTTCTCAACAAAGGAGCCATATTAGGAAATAATCTCGCAAAAAGCAGAGCGCTCCCTCCCCCCTTTCCCCGCGATCGATTCACACACGTTGGTGCACGCTGACACGCACAGACACACGCCAGTGCACAATGGCCGGCGCGCACACTCGGGCCGGCCCACGAGGCCGCCGGGAGTCCAGCGGGCCAAAAGCCCAGCCCCGGCCGGGGCCCAGGCGCTCGGGCAGGAGGCCGCGCAGCCCCACCGCCCAGGAACCAGCTGCGGGGCGGTTGTGCTGGGGCTGCTCGCCCCCCAGCGGGGCCCTGGGGAAGCGGCTGCCAGCGGCGTTAACCCCTTGGGGAAGTAGGTGTTGGAGCACCCACCTGCGGTGCCCTTGGAATGTGTCAGAGGGGCAGCCTTAAATGGGCCCCCGGGGACGGGCGACACTGAGACCTGGGACCCCGGCAGCTCTCGGCTGGCCCCCACAAAGCTAATTGTTTCGCTGTCTCCACGGGACTTCCGAAGCACAGATGTTTTTCAGCTGTCACCCTGAGGGTCCAGCCACATCAAGAGGAAAAAAACTTAGGAGGCAGTGGTCGCAGACCAGACTTGGTAACTTGTCCCCAAGGGACTGGAGCTAGTCCCCAAGGGACCAGAGCTGCTTGGACCGGCTGGTCCATCGAACTACGGAAGGGGTGGAGGGACCCTGTGGGCAACCGCCTACGGTCACCCTTCCCTAGGTCCGGCGTTGGGGCCCCAGCCCCGCTCCGGGACACTTACCTTCTTCCGGGGCTGCCATTTCATCATATTTGTACAGCCGATACGTGGAACATCAAGATGTGGGCTGGGGGCTGGGGGCAGATGCAGGGCAGCGGCGACTGCAAGTCATGCTGCCTCCCTCCCACCCTCTAATTCTTTCCCATATTTACTGCGAAGGGAAAAACCCAGGAGAGTCCAGTCTTTTCGCCTTCAGTTCAATGAAAGTATTCCCAAACCACGAACACACTCCCCAGCCGGCTAGGAAGTCCCAGCAGCCACCGGCGTACTCCCGCCAGAGTGGGGCATTTTCCCCGGCCGGTGCCGGCAGAAGGAGCCTGTGGCAGAGGGTCTCCAAGCTGGCTGCAGAGACCCTCCCTCAGAGAAGAGACTGAGAGCGCGAGCTGCTACAGAATCCTAGTCGGGTTCCTGCCATCCAAACCCCTTTTGGCGAATTCTCCTCTTCTCAAAAAAGATTAGACAAGCAATCAAACCCTCACGCGGAGCCTGGAGCAATTCCCAAATTTCTGGGTGTATTTCTCGTTTGTAAAATTTAGCAAAGAAAATTCCAAAGATCTGTAATCAGAGCTTCTTTGCGCTGTTTTCTCTTCCTTCTTGGATAACTTGGGGAAAGGATCTGCCCTTCCCGAAATGCCTACCTTCCCTTAACACCGTAAATAGGAAAACTTGATTTGTGTGTTTAGATTTTTTTTTTTTTTTTTTTTTTAATTCCCAAGAACCTTAGTGGGGAAAGGCTGGAAGGAAATCCTGCAAGAACCCAACTCCACAGCTCAGTCTGCACTAATGACTTCCTTCCCTTCAGCGCAAGCATAGCCTGCCCAGCTCCAGCCACACAGAGCAAACGGTTTCTGGGTCTTAGTGCCACGACATCTGTTCCAACACCAAAAGTAAAGCATGCAGTTTCAGAGGCACCCAACAGCTCCTAAGGAATCAGAGCCAAAAGAGACCTCCATAGTCAGGAAACCATTTCAAAAGGTATACTTATATTTCTGAGTTTCATCAAGAGAAAGAAAAGAAAAGGAAAGGAAAGGACTCTAAGCCAAAAACTTAATTTCTGGTTTGAAGAAAAAAGATTTGAGCTATCTAACAAAATAAAAAATTTTAATCAAGAACTTTGCCCCCAGGGCGGGGCCTGTGGCTCAACGGGTAGGGAGCAGGCCCCATATACCCAGGGTGGCGGGTTCAAACCCGGCCCTGGCCAAACTGCAAACAAAACAATGTCCGAGCGTTGTGGAGTGTGCCTGTATTCCCAGCTACTCGGGAGGCTGAGGCAAGAGAATTGCCTAAGCCCAAGAGCTGAAGGTTGTTGTGAGCTGTGACGCTACAGCACTCTACTGAGGGCAATAAAGTAAGGCTTTGTTCTCTAAAAAAAAAAAAAAAACCAAAAAACTTTGCCCTCAAATAATTGTTTCTTTCTCTAAGTTTGGCACTACTTTTATTACTATAAAAATATTGCAATGGGGATTGAATTTTCTTCTTCTGTAAACTTACTCCATCCTATGTAAGGAAATACATCTATAAATATAAAAGACTATGCAATTCTGCTATTATTTATCATCCACATGTCTATCAACTCCTATCCCACCACATAGCTATTTTGATATCTGGGAATATAACAGGTAGTGTAAACTTCTGAAATGCCAACTGATGTACATGATAATACCAACTGATGTACTATGGGGTCAATGTTCCAAAAATGTTTATTACTCCCAGAGTTCTGTATGCACCGCCAGACTGGCTAATGTATGAGATTATATGCAGATTGATCAATTAATGATGGATAACTAGATTATAAATACATCATTAAAACACCTAAAACAATTAATTAACTCAGGAATTACCTATGAGATCTTTTCTAAGCCTGCAAGTCTGAAATGCAGTAGAGAAAGCATTATCTTTATAAGGATAATATTAATAGTTACAGCTCAATAATAGGCACTATTTATTGAGCCTCTAGGCTACTAGACCCTATACCTGCACATATTATCTCACAGACCTGTAAGGAAAATCTTACTGTTCCATTTTCCAGGTAAGGACAGAGATTCATTTGTTCAACCAAGACCACACACATAGCACATGGAGGCACTAGAAATGAGACCCTTAAGTGACCTTGTTGGAGCCTATCCCTTCTCTGTGACATGCATCATAACTACATAACAACCTTACCCCTCATTTCAATAAACTTACTAAGAACAAAGGACTTAAGCACCTATTATTTGCCAGTCTCTATTCCAAGTACTGAAAATATGAGTAAGAAGCTGTCCCTCCCATTGGGAAGACTGTAGCAGTCACAAATAACTACAATACTCTATGTGTATCCTAACATACCCAAACTATTCTGGACAACTTCACTTAAATAGACTACTTGTATAGGAAGTTCAATAAATTTCAAACAAAATTTATCAGTCTAGCCCCAAATCAGCTTCTCCCCCAATTTTCCTTTGTAAGTCTTTAATACTATTATTCTTCTAGCATCACAAACTAAAATTTTGACATTGTTCTTTATATGTAATCTATCACCAAATCCTCTGTCATTTGGACATCACTTTCAAATTCTTGTTGCTGACATCTGAAGCCAGGGCCTCACAAAATACACATATATTAAGTACCAACTAGGTGCAAAACATCATGTAGGACAGAAAGGTATAAGATCAAGTCTATATGCTAAAGGAGCTTAAAAGGAGTTAGAACAGAAGACCTATAAGAAGACAAGCAGGCACTCACTGCCTTAGATCAACAACAAACAATTATGGGTCAATAGGTGCTCCAGGAGTTAGGAGAAATCATCATGAACAGGGATGGTCAAGGAAAGCTTCACAATGAAACTTCAAGTTAAATTCAGAGAAGATACAACTAAGTGTGGAGACAAAGCCACCGTGCTTACCATAGCCAGTAATGTCCTTCAGGATCTGGACCCCTCTACCCTTCTGAGCTCATCTTTTACCCTCTTTCAACTCCTTGTTATTCAGTCCCTGACATACTGCCCTCTCGCTGTCCCTTGAACATACCAAGCATATGCTTATGCTCTCTTCCCTAGATCACTCTTCCTCCAGATACCCTCTTGTGTTCCTCAGTCCATTCACGATTCTGTTCAAATATATTATTAGAAGGGCTGTCTCTCACCATCCCACCTAAAATAATAGCACTACAATCCTCATGTTGCCACATTTTACTTCAGAGCCCTTATGTCTCACACACTCACACTCAGATACACACACACACATGTATTTATTTATAAAATGTATATTCACTCCATGAGAATATGACTTCCAAGGGAGCAAGAACTTTGCTATAAATCCAACACCCAGTGAACAGGCCTAATACACAGTAGATAATCTATAAATATGTGTTGAATCAAATAATGAAAGAAAGAGAAAAAGGTGAATAGTGTGAGCAAGACAGGCAGGCATATCTAAGACATATTTTATAAAGTACAAAATATTAACCTACTTAAAATACAAGGCTTAAGACTTAAGTTTATGAGAATTTTTGAGGCAGGGACTTGTCTTGTTTCACTTAGCAATCCCTAGAGCCTAAAACAGTACCAGGCAAGTTAAATGACCTGTTTAGTGTCACATAGGAAGTCAGTGGCAACAGAAGGATCAGAACCCAAGGCTCCTTTCTGCTTTTATAAACCACTGCCTGTGTGACGGAAGTAGGAACCTACAATTGCTTTAGGAAGCAAAAAAGAAGTTTCTATTTTCCTCTCTGCCTCTGACTTGCTACATAACAAAAATTTTCAGAAGGACAAGGTATCATCAATAAGTGAAACAGAATCAAGTTTAAAAAAAAATGGTAACTCTGAGGATTATAAACCTAGAGAGAAATGAATCACATAAAAGAGAAAACTGCTAAGCAACTCAATTGCCATCCACTGATGTCATGCTGGAATATCAGTCTAACAGTGTCACATCCTCTAAATTTTCATGAGAAACTAAAAATTTCCTGATATTTAGCTGTTAGCTCAAAAATTTTAAAGCTTCCTAACAGGCCAAACAAAACATGCCAAAGCCTCACTTTCCCATATGTAAACTAAGGGACCTAGGAGTTCCTAATCTGTAATGTGGTTTTCAGAAGGCATCTGTGAATTGACATGCATACAACTGCATGGTTTGCAGACTGAAGAGCCTGCTCAGATTTTGCTGGACTTAACAGAATATGAAGTTATTTAAACTGGGAGAGTCTAAGATCTGAGAGCAGCAGGTATTTCAGGAAGGGAGAAAATACATGTACATTTATGTAGAAAAGTAGAATCAATCTAAAACTTCAAAGTGATACAAGGCTTTAAAACTGATTTCCAATTTTTAGGTATATTTCCTTTGGTCATTGTAATCTGGTCATTCCTTTGGTTATTTGTAATCTGTATGGCACTTCTTCCCATGTTGTCGGCTAAGTGTTTTACATTTCATTTAACAGGTACCACTCAATAGAAGACCATTACCTAAAAGTCTTTAAATACACTGATTTAAATCACCTATTTTTTTTTTTTTGTCTTTGTGCCTTTTGTTTTGTATCTGCTTAAGCCAAATTGAATCAGTATTTATTCCTGAAACATTATAGAATTACTACTGTACCAATATACTTTTGCCATTAGGTATTATTTATATAGAACTGCTAAGATAGCACATTTCAAAATGTTAAGTTTAACATTATTATTTCAAACATCCAACATCAAACACTAAGAACACATTTCCCAGATCTACAGGCATTTTTACATTTCTTTCATTTTAAAATTGTGCTTTGCAAATCACATCACTAAAAGCAGATACTGTAAAACAGTCTATGAAAATAGTATATTCCTCAATAACTATTTGTCTATTCATCTCTATCTATACAAAAGAGGAAATGAATGTAGGAAAAGTACACCTTCTTTCATTGTTGTGAATTTCTTCAAAGTTTCCTAAGGAATGATGCACCTGACATTGATCACAAGGTAAAAATTGGAAAAGGCTAGCCTCACACCTATTTAGAAGTAGAATATTTAACCCAATGTGAAACAATTTTTGGAAAATACATTAACTTTCCTAAAGACCTCTAAATTATTTTCAAGTATCTAAAGAAGTATTAGGAAAATAAAAGGACAAAGGTAGAAGTATATTTAACACCAAAAAAATATTGCCTCATTAGTGATATTTCACACAATTGGGTACTTAGAAACTATAAAGGCCTTGCTTTGCAAACTAACTAATTAAGCTAAAATTATTCGCTACAGTAAGAATACCGCTACATAGCCCAAATAATGCAGGACCACGCTCCCATTCCCCGAGCAGGAAACTGCTGCAGATTGCTCCACAACATCCAAAGAGGATCACCTATAACCTCTTCCCTACCTCACTTCTTTCCACTATCAAGCAACATCAGAAAGGCTGAAATTCCACCCTTTAAGTTCAACATTCATTTACGGTGTACTATACACGGGACTATACATGTACTAGGCATTGTGAGAGGAGAGAAAAAATAAACCAAATGATTTTGCCCTGAGGAGACAGCAATCTAGTGTAGGTCAAAGAAGATAGTACACAACAAGTAACAATAACAATAGCAGCTAACATTAACTGATCTTGCTCTTCCTCAAAGAACAGAATAACTAATGCATCTTCTTTCATTAAGACTGAAAAAACCCCAAAGAGTAATTCATTCGGACTGTAGTAACTGAGATAAGGTTCACAGGAGAGATTACACAGTATTCTGTCAACAAGCAGGAAAAGGGTTGGGGGTGAAGGTTCCAGATTGAAGGAACACAGTATGAGCCAAAACATGGAGGTATGAAAATGTGAGCCACATTAGCAAGTCATCTGATAGATCCAAAACCTATATATAAGGCAAAGTGTAATAAAGTTAAGTTTGGAAGGCTGTAAATTCTATTCTCTTAATGACAATAGCTATCTTTAATAGAATACATGCCAAGCATTGAGATATTTTAAACACTTTTTTATTTCATTGAAATAACATCTTCCTAACATTTTCTTCAGGAGGAATTGTTATTATGCCCTATGAATTTTGTACTGATTATATTTTGAGGGCCACAAAATACCAGAACTAAAGCTTGTGTGTTCCACTGCTATAATCATTTTTCTAATAGGACTTCTGTTTCTGTCCATGACATAGCAACTAGAACCAGCTTCCTACTCTCCTGACATAACTAAAAAAACTAGATAAAATAAAGAAAACATACTGCCTTCAGGGGCCAGAATGGTGGCTCGCACCTTTAATCCCTGCACTCTGGGAGGCTGAAGCGGGAAGATCCCTTCAGCTCTGGAGTTGAACACCAGCCTGAGCAAGATCAAGATCCCGTCTCTACTAAAAATAAAAAATAAAAGTTAACCAGGCATCATGGTGGGTACCTGTAGTCCCAGCTACTTGGAAGACTTAGGTAGGAGGATCACTTGAACCCAGGAGTTTGAGGTTGCTATGAGCTATGCTGATGCCACAGTATCCTAGCTAGGCAACAGAATAAGACTCTATCTCTCCCCAAACCCCAAAAATACTGCTTTCAAAGTGTTCTAAAAAACAAACAGCATGGTACTATTAACCTTTAAGGAAGCAAAAAAAATGAGATAAGCCCAGTGGTCATCCTGGCCTTCCACCTGGCCTTCTACCTTCTAGACCATAGGGCAGGAAAGTGATCCCAAACACAGCACAATGGTCTTATTGAGTGTTGAAGATAGAGATCAGAGTTTGAGCAGGCCAAAGTAGCTGGAACTTTCAGAGTAGAGCACTAGAGAGGGCTATACCAACAAGGACTCCAAAAATCAGCACATCAGGTTGGCTGACTAGATACAAAAACTCAAGCCAGATATCTGCTGCATACAACAATTGCATCTTACATTTAAAGACAAATATAGACTCAAGGTGAAGGGATGGTCATCTGTATTCCAGGCAAATGGAAAGCAGAAAACAGCAGGCGTTGCAATCCTGTTCTCAGACGCAATAGGCTTTAAACCAACCAAAATAATTAAGGATAAGGATGGACACTTCATATTTGCTAAAGGTAATACTCAATATGATGAGATCTCAATTATTAATATTTATGCACCCAACCA